>JAUEJL010105388.1:0-12916 GCA_032274825.1 Drosophyllum lusitanicum | reverse complement strand
GTTAATGAAATTTTTAAGTAAAATTAAAGATATGAATTACAATAAACTAATGAACTTGAACTTACTGCCATGATCAATATTGTTTCTCGAATCTGCCAACTATAATTGTCTGTTAACCGGAATTGCTTTAATTCATTTATAATTATATATATATATACGGAGAAGTTTAATCGAGAACTGTTTTTCGTACGAGAACTGCGATAACTGTTTGTAATAACATTAATGACTCATTAATGGTGGTATTTTGGTCTTTTATATATTTACCTAACCGTGAATTGCGTCCAGGTGAACCGTCATTAATTTGCAAGGCTTGATTTTTCAAAAAAATCCCTCATTAATACGTCATTAATGAGCAATTAATGTGTCATTAATGAAGCATTAATGAGCCGCCAAATTTTCTAAGTAATTGATTAATTCTAATCAATGGTTAAGATTGGTTCTCGCAGTTCTCATTTAAAATTTTCATTGCGAGAACCATTTTTATTGCGAGAACCGCGGGAACCAATCTTAGCCGTTCATTTTGGATAATGGAATTCATGGATGAAGAGTGTGGGGGATTGAGTGTGGCAGGGTGAATGTAAGGAATTCATGGTTGTGCAATCCAATTCTCGTTTGAACTTTTGTCTATATATATATATATATATATATATAAAATCAAATTTCATAATCATTTCGTAGTATACATGTTGATGTATACAATAAAGCATTGTGACAAAGTCCATTGTATACAATGGTGACTAGAAATCAGACACATAAAAAAGTGGTTGCATGCAATAAAAAATTATGAAAATTGATTGTATTGTTTTAAAAAAAAATAAAGCTAATTATATAAAACGGTAACTAAGACAAAGTTTATTGTATTTATATACAATTTGCCCGATATTAAAATATTATGAGTTTTTTTTTAATTTAACGACATGGTCATTATCTATACTATTATATAAACCATTTAATATTCTCTCTCCTCTTTAATTTTAAGAGTTCTTAAAATTCAATCAAGACAAAATCTTGACCTTTTATTTTATCTAAATTAATATCGACCATCTAATATTTAACCATTTCGTTCTCTCTTTTAATTTATTTTAGGGTCAATTGTATGAAAATATAATGAACTTTGTTTTAGTTACTATTGTATACAACCAACTTTAAAATTTTAAAAATAATTTAATTAACTTTCATAATCCTCTCATTACATGTAAACAACTTTTTTATGTGTCTGTTGATTAGTTACTATTGTATGAAATGAACTTTGTCATAACTTTTATAGTATACAACAAGTTGCATACAATGTCAGGATTATGAAAGTTGGTTGTATTATTTTAAAAAAATAAAGTTCATTGTTTGTAATGGTAACTAAGACAATGTTCATTGTACTTTAATGCAATTTGCCCTTTATTTTAACTTTTTATTCATTTAAAATATATTCTCTCATACTAACACAATTATGCACTCACATCAATATAATTTTTAAAAGCTTATTAACTTCTCTCTTTATTTCATCAATATAATTTTTTTCTTATTTTAATGTCTTTTAGAATTTATTTTTAAAATTAATAAAATAGTTAGATGCAAATAAAAGAAATCTGGAAAAAACGGACATGTTTTTGTAGAAAACTTTTTCGTGACATTGAATCGCGCGAATAACATATCATTACATTCTTGAAAACGACATATTAAAAGATAAAAATTATTTGTCACCACAGCATTGCGTGAATACGATGTTGATAAACTTTTTTAATTCTCTATGAAAGAAGCACTATACTTATTTTAAGACTAAGAATACAAAAAGTCAATGGTTTGTTTGACAAACATAGGAGTTGAAGTGGACATGTTATCCAACATTTATGTGATTGAATCCAAGAAAGAATTAATTGTCCACAGGTTTAATTAACATCTAAGGCTTACGTCTATTTTTATATCAAATCAGTGTTATATCACTCTCCTTTTATCTATCTTTCATTTTTTGATTAAGAAAAATGATATTTTTTTATCTGTTTATCTTTATGTCATATTTTTATATTAAAAAGTGTGATGTCTGTAAAAGAGATAGAGAGAGACTCTTATGGGTTGGGATATGATGGTGTTGGTGTCGGGGTCAGAAAAGATATGTCGGTAGTAAGTGAAGGTGAGCACTCTACGTACAACAAATATGGCATTTCTCCGTACTAATGAAAAGCATATAAGAATTTTAAATATTGTCACACTTGTAAAAATAATTTAAATATAGAGATTTATATAAAAAAGAAAAACTCTAAACTTATATATGTGTAGATTGTTATAAAAAAATATATATCTAACGATTAATTATGCATCAATCCTCTATTTAATACTTCAATTAACCAATTTTGTAAGATGAATTGAAAAAAACACATAAAACCACATATATTATAGGGAAAATTACTGAGAAAGGTAACCTAAATATCGAAAATTGTCAATAAAGCTAACGTCCAATTTTTTTAGTCGAGAAAGGATTATAAATTTCAATTGTAACAAAAAAATGGTATAATAACCTCTTAGACCTAACAAAAAAGGATTACAAATTTCAATTTGTAACAAAAAAATGTATAAATTTCACTAATTATACCCTTTTTTGTTACAAATTGAATTTTATAATCCTTTCTCGATCAAAAAAATTGAACGTTACCTTTATTGGCAAATTTTGATATTTAGATTAACTTTCTCAACAATTTTCCCTATATTATATATACACACTATAATTTGGCTGAGGATTCACATGCAATCTGTGGTATTGATCTATACATACACTCTTGAAGTGAAATTTTGTGAATGGATAGGGGTTCATTGGGAATGGGAGATTTGAGTTATATGAATGCATCAAATGTTAACACCTTCAACTTTGTTTCAGTGAAGCTTTTGAGCAAAAGCAACTACCTTATCTGAAAGACGCGGGTGTTATGCCCCATTCGATGTCTGGGTTTCGAGTACATTCTTCAAGGTGCGTTCTCGAAGTCATATCATTTTGACGGAGTTGTCAAAGGTTGGATTTTGTATTCGGCTAATGAAGATGTACTCTTGCGTGTCATAAACTACAATTGGCACATCATATCATCATTAATTTTCATGTACAACAACATGACCCTAGCTAGCAACATCTATTAGTAAACAACCATTTAGTCTAAGTACATTGTGAATTAAAAAACAACATTAAAACTAAAACTACATAATTTTACAAAAGAAATTATATAAGTCTCTTTACATTGCTGTGATCTTTGACAACAACTATGCGTTCCAACTCTTGCTTGAAAAAGATGAAAACTACCCGACCATGATGATGAATCCCCGATTTCCCTTGTTCTGAGATATAGGAATCTTGACATGATCCTATCGTAACAGAACAAAGAAGACTTCATGAGTTACGAAAGTTTTATAAATTCGTTATTGATAATATTGATAACGCTATATTCTCCAAACGTTATGGTGAGTAGTTAGTTAGTACATTGACAATAAAACCAAGAGCTAAGCGCGCTATTTTAAAAGCCTTAACGAACTTTCTCATACTCTTACAGATTTAGCATTGAGATTGGTCAACGTTTCTCCACTATCTGTTACGGTGGATGATCATGTGTTGATGACTATGGCAACAACCTTTCCCAGTAAGCTAGGCTTTGGGGAAGCATTTCTTTGTCCATGTATGTCCCTAATCCTTTCTTTAAAAACAAAGAAACCTGCTTATTCCTATAAAGCCTGAAGTTATTATATGCCCGCCTGCATATCTTACAGCCATGATATTATGAAAAATAAGGGTCGGAAAATAGTCAAGAGAAGTTATTTGCTCTTTGATTCATTCGGGTTTTTGTACACAAAAGGCTGAAGACGTTTTGTGGGCAATGCGAGGCCTTAAGAACAATATTCACAGCCGGGTGTTGCCAGAAATTGTCCTGTTAATACTTGGTAAGCTTCTGATAACCAAAAATTCAACTTAGTTACTACTTCTAATACACCATCTTATCAACTCGATCTGTCTTACAAGTGCAGTCCCAACAGCTTTACTATATCCAATATATCAGTTGATTCATCTCCTGTTAGTGCTTCTTTTCCCCTTCTCTGTGTTATACTTCTTGCTGTGGAAGGTTTTGGCAATTGTTGGTAAGAGATTGTATTGGTTTTGAGATAATTAATTTCCATCAACTGTTATATGACCATGTCGTAACTTGTAACTAAATTTTATACATTGCAGCGATGCCAATCAAGAACATAGAGAAGAAAAAAAAAGGAATACAAAGAAGCCAAAGAACTTTTGAACGCAATATGTAACCATATCAGCAAGATGGACACCTACGGTGATGACCATCCTGGTTATAGTGGACCACTTTTGGAGGCTGCACGTCAAGGCGCTTTCGAGGTTGTGGATGAGATTCTATTTAGGTCACCAGAATTAATCAAAACTGTGACGAGAGAGAAACATAATATTATTCATTTAGCCATAATAAACCGTTCGGAAAGAATCTACAACCTTATCTATAACATGCTTTTTCGTATGGGTTTGTATGGAGAATTAGAGGATCCTCTGAGAACAATTTGTTGCACTTGGCTGGAAGATTGGCACCTCTACATGTACTTGCTTGTACTACAAGTGCAGCACTCCAACTACAACGAGAGCTTCAATGGCATGAGGTATGTCACAAATAAGGTTATGAGTTGGTCCTGTTAATTATTTTTCTCTCTAGATTCATTAAGAACTAGTTCTGATCTTCAGGAAGTGAAGAAACTCATGTTACCTAGAGACCTTATGAAAGAGAACGATAATAAGGAGACGCCAAAAATGGTGTTTACCACGAAACACAAGGAGTTGGTGGAGGAAGGAGAAAAGTGGATGAAAACAACAGTAGAATCATGCAGCATCACTGCTGCACTAATTGTCACAATTGTATTCGCAGCAGCAATTACTGTACCAGGTGGAAGCAACCAAGAAACAGGCATCCCCTTGTTTAAAAAGGAAAGATATCCGACGCAATGTCACTTTTTGCGTTCCAAAAAGGATTTCTTGGTCAGACTGTTGATTATTGGCCTTTGTGCATTATTCCTCTCAACAACTTTCATGACGGTAGCTTTTGGCGCAATTTTGTTCCTTGCCTTTTGCAATCAGAGACCACGGATGCTAGCACCAATAGGTGTGTTAGCTTGCTTTCCGATCGCAGCTATTGTTACTCTACAGTTTCCTCTGTTGGTTGACTTGTTCCGATCAACATATTGCTCCATATTTTGTAAACAAAGTTACATTGAACATGGTAAATTTATTCCAACCAACCCTAAGATTGAATTCTCTTGACTTTGTTGCATATGTAAGTTATTTTAGTAGTGAGTAGTCAAATAACATGGATTCAAGCATTTCTTCAACAGTTTGGGTATGTGTTTTGGACACCAATATATTGTTTGTCATGAGAAATTTGGTAATCTTAACTTACTATTTGTGTTTTGATGGTAAACAAAATCATAAATAAAGTCACAAAACTAAGTAAAAAACTAATTCAAGCTACAAAGCAACTTCCAAAACTCATGGTGATACTCACTTCACCTATCTGTTGTTAAAGGAATACATTGCTATAACCTCCACATCAAATTTTAATTAAAAATTGAAATATACACCTCTCCGTGACCACCTCGAGCCACAAGCCGCACCATCACCGCCATCCAACTATATAAAATTCAAAGATGATACATTCGGTCTCTCTAGCTTGCAGCAACATCGGCTGTTTGTGCTGTTGACTCGACAACCCTCTTCACGCCACCCAAAACCGCCTCCTTGTAGTAATCGTCTTCCATCTTATTTAAAACTTCCTCCATGACCTCAGAATCTATGCCGCCGGACACCACCAGCCGCCCCATGATCTCCCCAAAATTATTCGGTGCTTTTGGTAGATCAATGGCGATATCATCCAACAACGACCCGTACCTAAGGCACCCACTTACTAAATCGGGTTTGATGAGAACCTTCTTTGAAAACAAATAGTCAAGAAGTTTAGTAACGGGTTCAACACATGGTGGGCTTTTCTCCAAAGCAAGTGAAATGGCTTCCTTCACAAACTCCGGATGGTAGTCCGGGGAATTTAATTCTTCTAGACACAGTAACGCTTCATCAAGTATACGAACACTAAAATATTCTTCAAGAAGCGAGATCGCTTTTTTCTTGAGTTCATCTGTACTCTTAGCTCTTGGTTTGGATGGACTCGGAACCGATGGTTGAAAAGATGCCATAGTGTTTGTAAGGCTCGGTGAATGAACAGGTGCGGCGGAGGCACCACCACTGTCGCCTTGTACTAGGGCACTAGATCTACCACTAATGAAGCCACCACTACCTTGAGGGAGAAATCTTTGATTCACAGATGGTGTCTTTCCAAGCAATGGTGACTGAGCTCCTCTTGGCATTGACCGGGACCTCGGGACCTCCCAATTATCGTTATCGATAGCAGGCATGCCAGGCATTCGGGTTCCTGGCAACCCAGGCATCATGCCACCACCACCAGGGCGGTTCAGAGGGAAGCCACCAGGGGTTAGTCCCCCGGCTTGTGCTCCAGCAACCATTACACGGTTGTTTCTTAGACTTGCAGTAGAACCAGGACGAAGTCGCATGTTCTTCTCTGCTTCGTTGTGTATCTCTGTAATTGTTTTGGCCGTAACCTGCAAAGTAGCTTGAATAAGATATATCACACACACAAAAAAAGGTAGGGGTGGTAGTTTCAACCCATTTACTTACGAAATGGTCGATTTTGGGTTCTGTTTTATCTAGAACAGGTCAAAGAGGACCAAATCAATAAGTTTAGTTGTAACAAAAACAAGTTAAACGGGTTGTAATTCTTCCAAATGTATACTTCCATCACTTTATGCCAAACATAAACTAGTATTGTACACCATAATATAGCTTCTACAATCATATTTAACACACCGACTATTAATAAAAAAATCTAAATTTCCAACCCATTTGACATGTTACCCAACCCCACCGAACCGCCCCCCTTTACCACGTCTACCAAAAAAAACAATAACAATAATATACTGTTGAAAAAACTAATACCTCTTCACGCCTGGGAACCCAGTTATTTGAGCGGAGATCAATAATATCACGAACCATAAACCTCAAACGTGGTGCAAGCTGTTGGTTTGTGGACAGTTCCTTTAGTCGGACAAAGTAAGCATCATTTATTCGCCTGGATTTTGGGCTGTCATCAAGTTGTTTGCCTATGGTCTGGAAAAACTGGCATATTGCCTCTACATTCTCCTCTGCTGGACAAATTGTATTGTCAGGTCCTAAAAGCTCCTGTTTCCAAAAACCATAACCACACACAAAAAAAAAAAAAAAAGCATCATGTTAGTCACAGGTAGCCATTTAAAGAAGAGAATCGGTTTCAAAACGGTTTTAAGAAAATAGCTAAAAGAAGAAACAAGTCAATAGGTTGAAAGTGTAACTATAATCTTTTTATTATAAAACTTATATTATTATTGAAGGTATTTTACCGACTCGAATAGTAAACAGGATCCTTAACGGGGTAGTTTTGCAAAAGAATAAAAACAAACCTGAACAATGTGATGAACAATCTTTTCAGGTACCATCTTCTGTTTCAAAAGCTCACCAATCAATTTGATGTTTCCAAGTGTACGAAGTTTAACAATTCTTTCTTTATCTCTACGTTCAGACACTTGATCAATGGATGTCATCTGCCTTATTTCTTCTCTCATTTTATCAGCACCTTCAAAAGCCTCCTGGCAATTATTTAGCAACACACGCTTGAACGTGATTTCTTTTCCACCAGGCTCATCGGATGGAAATGGGGGGAGTTTTCCGTTCAGATCTGAACACAACTGAGCGTACATGGGACAAAACGTAGGCTCCAGAACAGCTTTGTCAAATATCAAGGATATAACGCCCTGTATCATTAAAAAGAGGTAACAAGATTATCCTAATGTCCCGCTGAATTTTTGAAGATAACACCAGGTACGAAAATAAAATACATACACAATACCAGGAGTGTGTGGATTTTGTTTTGTGGAACTGAGTATCTGATTCATTTTTTAGAGTTTGAATAAAAATGCTTCTGATTATCAGTTACTTAGGGGTGAAATAATCAGTTTATAATCCATGTACCCCCCCCCCCCCCTTCTTTTTTTTTTCTTTTTTCCCTCTTTTTGACCTAATTGGAGAAACATCTCTCCTGTCATTTTATATATTAAACCCTGTATATCAGATTTGGCAACAACAAAACACATCCAAACGCCATCTTTAAGCCCATTTATGCAGCTAATTATCTGAATCTGAGTAATCAGAATCACATTATCACTTTTAAATCTTACAATACAAACATTGCCTAAATAAACTAACATATGTCGTAGATGTGAACCTTTAAAATCTCAGCTGTTGTGATACCAGAGTCGACAAGTTGGCCTTTGAGAAGATCAAACTTCTCAGGAGTCAGCTTGTTTAAGATACTGAAAAACGCAAGCAAAATCAATCATTGTCAAATACAACAAAACCATGATTTCTAAATTGTTATATATAAAAGCAGTAGCTTCATGATGGTTTACCCCTTCACTGTCTTCAAGACACGGTCCTTCTCAGAAAGAGTCCCCTTACAAGCTGACCAGGGCACCTCAGCTTTGATAAGTGTAGGAGTAGGGCCACTCTGTCAACAAAAATTAGAGATAGAGAGAACCAAGTTAATGATTTATTATAAAAAAAACAAAAGGTGTCAACAAAACCTCTAAAAGCATAGAACACAGCACAACCCATGCATTAACTACTGAAATTGACTGCAATTTTCATCATTAGGAAGCAGAAAACGACTGCAAAATCTAAAAAACAAGATGAGATGAAGGCGCACTAAAGTTATGGAGGATTTGTATAAAAGACGTTATCTTCAAAAAGAAAATAGTAAATTACCCCTTGGTTAGATGAGATCTGTGCTTGCTTTTCCCAAGGCCTCTCTTCCACAGGATTAGGACCAGAACGACCACGCCAGTCACGATTATCAGGCTCTGAGTAACGTGCCTGAGACACATTTGGCAGCTGCAAAGAAAAATCATCATATCAATGGAGAATATACTCTCGTAACAGACTAAGTGACAAACTAGTGGGTGGAACATATGCTCCGATTAACGCCAATTAAATTTTATAATAGATTATAGGTATGAAAAATACTTACACTTGCTTCTGCTTTCGTCCAGCTTTGGTCTTCACCAAAAAACTCAGAATCAACTTCTTTTTTTACTTTAAGTATCTCCTCAGGGACATCCACAGCCTACTCAGGACAAAAGGCCAACTTATTAAATAGTAAATAAAGAGTCAAAAACTTAAAACATTGGTCCAAACACCTTACCTTTGTATGGCTTATTGGCTTCTGATTATAAAAACTAGTGTGGTAATCAGATGAAAAGGAAACAAAAATTCAAAGAAATGGCAGATCAGGCAAACCTACGATATACGACCCACCATTTTAGTCCAAAGAAAACAATGACTAGAGCAAAGTAAGAATTTTGTCTGAAAAAGTAGAGGTTAACTTTCGACCCATTTATTAGTGTACCAGTAAATTTGAGTTATCGTTTATGCCTACCAAGTCGAATGCGCTGAATTAAAAAAAGCTAAAAGATAAATGAGTCGGACAGATGGAAGTATAGAAGTTACAGTTATAAGATAGTTTGTTAATCAATTAATAGCATTTTGACTACTAAAAAATGGACAAAATAAAGAAAATATATTTGCGGGTCAACAAAGCCGAACCTGTTTCTGTTTTTACCCGCACGAAAAACAAACTTGTTTCGCCCTAAACTAGTTTTGACCTGTTACCCGCCCAGTCTATTTGCCAGCTTTAGTAGAAAACATAAATAGGAGCTCCATTATATCTTAAATGAAATACATAAAGCAAAGCAGCAAGGCCATCAAGCAATAATATCAAAAAGTATTATGCAAGCCTACACGTATTAGTTCCAGGATCACCTCTCTAAGTTGTAACAACTGGTCTCTGGTATAACGAACACGTTCGTGGACTTCAAAGCGAGAATCACCGGTCTAAAAATTAAAATAGAAAAATAAAGGGATTAAAACATTACCAAATAATACAACCATTAAGAAACTAGGCTATCAAAGATGAAACATCTCAATAGAGAAATATTAAAAAGAAATGCTTCGTGCATCAACATGTACATTAGTTCACAGTTTTTAAGTACCACAAACTTTTAGCGATACCCGCGTGTAATAGCCCGTCTTATATCATGAAATATTATAACCGAAACATATTTTCACTCACGATTCAAAAGAATTATGTTAATCTTACTTATCCAAGATATTTGGCACATAAATTCAAAGAATCCTTTTCCACATATAAAAGAACGTCGAAAATGCTACAGAATTGGATAGAAAGCAAAGTGTGGTGTAAGTTTATGATACCTAGGAATAAAAAGAAATGCTTCATGCATCAATAAGTACGTTAGTTCACGGTTTTTAAGTACCACAAACTTTCTGCAGAACCCACCTGTGGTGGCCTGTCTAATGTTACGCAATCTTATACCCAAAACATATTCTCATCAATGATCCAAAAGAACTATGCTAATCTTACTTAAGAAAGATATTTAGCACGTAAATGCAAAGAATCCTTTTCCACATTTTAAAGAACGTCCAAAATGCTACAGGACTGGACAGAAAGCGGTTTAAGCTTACCATACCTGAGAACAAAAAGAATGAACTGGGATGTAACTAATTGACATTGATCAAAAGCATATCATCATTACACCAAACATAGGTTATAAACACCAGGAGAAAATATCAGCCGGGTTCTTCATGGGCATAGATGTTACATGAATACCCACCTTTCACTCTTTCAGCCTACATATCACTTCATCTCCTTATTCACAGGAAGAAGAAACTTACTCGATCAGCCAAGAATTAAGACGTTTAAATTAACCTCAAGAAATTCCCTATCTGTAACAAGCTTTAACGAACATGAATCAAGGAAGATAACAATGCTTTCATATTACTATATTAGCATCTTGAACCAGCATAACTCCCCAGATAATGCTCCATGAACACCAAGTTTAATGATAATATTTAATAATATCAGGTGTTATAAACTTAATGCAACATAAGCCTACATATATAGAATTCCAATCTGGAACTGTAACACAACATAACAACCTTTTCCTTTTTGCCAGGTAGTTTGCTGGAATTCAACAGAAACAAAAAAAAACAAGGGGTGGAAGAAGAAGAAAAAAGAAGGGGAGCTAACAATAGACAAGTCAAAAGCAAGAAGAAGCTTACTGCTAGTTCTTATCTTCTTGATTTCATATTCAATTCTTAAGTGGTTTCTTTGTTCTGTTACTTTGATTAAAAGAAGAAAAAACCTTCCTCTTCTCTTTCTTCAGTTACAAAAACCAAATACCACCAGAAACCTGAACCTTAACCCTTTAGATCGCCAACAACATTGTATCACATGCCAACACAAAAATACAATTAGGCATTAACCAGACACCAACTTCAAAGAATTTACAAACAAAACCCATTATCACAAGGTATCAAAAACACCGTCACCACTTGCAACCCCCTTGGACCACATGCAGACCGAGAATATCAATACACAAGCCATCACAACTTTAGTAATCAATATATCATCATAAAACATAGCACTATTAATCCAATCAAACAGGTCATTAAACTAAAACTAGAGCTTTCATGTATTATGACGGCATATTTTAGCATCGAGTGATCAAACACAAAACCCACAAAACAAGATTCTCACATTCACCTACATGCATACGTATATATATACAGACACCAACTTAGCCACCACCTCGAAAACCAATATTGACCCTTTATTAAAATAAATCAATGGCGGGTTCGATTAATGACATATCAATAGGGTTATTTTTGGAAAAATCAAACCTTATTAAATAATGACTTAGTTGCAATTGACTGTCAAAAAATATATAAATGACCAAACTAGCCGAGTTATTAACGAGCATTAAGCGTAGTTACAAACGGTTGTCGCTTAACTAAAGTCTACCTATTTATAAGTATGTTTGCAAATTGCAAGAACGAATGAACGGAGTTCATGAAAATATATATTAAAATATAGATTATGATGACTAATACAAATTAACAATTACATGAATAAAACTCAATAAAAAACAAAAGAACAGCTTTAACATATAAACCTTAAACTCAATTACGTTATAAAAATCAGGTAACAACCTTGAAGGCGGCGAGAGAAGGAGCGCCAGCACCGCCATGAGGACGAAGGATTGGAAGGTCAGATGATGCAAACACTGATGAATCAAAACGAGGGGCAGAAAATCTTCCTCGATTACCACCACCAGGTCTTAAGCTTATTGTCGTTTGATCAGCCTGCATACCTCGAATTTTATATCCTTAATTGTCTCGAATCCGACAGTATGGAATCAGTTTAAAGGTGAGTCAGCGATCAACGAGCAAAGCTGAATCTTCTATAAAATCAAGAAATTGATATTGATATTTATAATCTTGAAATATGGAAAGATAGGGTTTTCTTAGGAAGAGAGAATTGGGGGAAGGAGCTTTCTCTCTCCTGTCGGAAGTGAGAGAGAGTGAGAAACAGGAATTGAGAGACACACTTCATTATATTTGATGGTGAGAGGTGGTATGTTCACAAAATATATATATATATATATATATATATATAAGAAATGTTCAATACAGTCCTAATTTAATTAATAGTCTGAGTGACAATTTATAGCTATTAGATTTCAAGATTTAATGGTCCAGATTTAATCTTAGATAATAGACAAATGTTCAATACAGTCCTAATTTAATTCATAGTCCCGAGGGACAATTTATAGCCATTAGATTTCAAGATTCAATTGTCCAGATTCAATCTTAGATAATAATCAAAATTGATATATTTGTATGAAGGAGGGCATTTCTGACTTTTTGACTATT
>JAUEJL010105377.1:0-12916 GCA_032274825.1 Drosophyllum lusitanicum | reverse complement strand
AATTTCTCTGTTTATAATTCTCAGATGTAACCAAACAAGGTAATCCATTTCCATTTCTATTTCTCTACCCTCAATTCCCTCTACCAAACACACCCTAACAGATTTCAGTGAAAGTGCAATGGATCAATATGTTATCATATACCGATTCCTAATGTGGCTAGATCTCTTGGTTCGACTCATCAGCCATATAATTATAAAAGCATTAACCCAATGGTCATGACATTAACTACCTCTATAACTAGTCAATAAATTCGTATTAAGCAAGACTTAATCTATTGATTTGTATTGGTCACAAAATAAATCAATTAACACCAAATGGTCATCGCACGCAATTGTCAAACATATTAAAGTAATTACTTTAAAACCTAACCCTAGAATTTGGTCCATCTCTAGTCATGATCTCTTATAGTCATAAGAAATCATGATACAAGCAAACATACATAGAATGGTCATCTCACATATGGAAACTCAGCAATAGGTCATAAAAATAGAAATTTTAACATGAATGGATTTTGCAGAATAGTTTCAATCTTCTACATGATTACAATTTCTTTCCCTATCTACATGTTTTTTAAAAACTTTTGCTCGGATCGGTTATCTTTTTCGTGTTTGATTATTTATATGATCTCTTGAAACTTTACATGAGCACTAAGTGTTTGATAATATTTCTTAATGAATCTTGAGCATCAATTCTAATAAAGCAGCCCGCCATAATCAGTTTGATTAATATTTTTGTGGAAATTGGATTCTTGATTCGGTATTCATCTTTAAACCCAAAGACCTCATGTACTCGATCGATCATTAGTTGCTTTTAACGAATTTCTTGATTCCTTTCCCCTTTCTCCTTGTGTCATGATTCCATCATTCTTTGTGATTGTTTTTTTAGCTTTTGATTAATTGCATTCCACCATTCTGTTACGATTCCATCACTCTTTGTGATTGTTCTTTAGCTTTTTAGTTATTTGTTTGAAGTTTTTCCTACTCCCGAATCATGAATCACACATAAGATTGTGAACTATTTTATGCTAAATCATGTATGAAATCGATTAATATATGAGGGAATTTCGTTCATGATCATGCACAAGCTTATGAGACATGGGCGCTATTGAAATTATGGTGATTCAAACAACAAGTGATTAAATATCTACCTGCTGCAGATATTGGTGGTAAGGCTTTGTTACAATTCATTCATCCTAATGAAGAAATATTTAATTTATTTTTCTATGTACCTCAATTTAGTTTATGTTTGTGTTCGTGAATAGCATCTCTGAGCACATTCTTAAGTAAGCTGATTACGAGTCACCTGCAAAGTCTTTTTTTCAACTACTATTAATAATATGTTCGAAGAAGTTGGTGATTCAACTAATATTAGCAGACAGATGATACATGTGCCTTCTCTCAGAACATGTAACTTTCCATTACCAAGGTAAATTCTGAAAGTTTTTTTCTCTCAAGGTGTATTTAAATACACTCTAATCCACTTTCTTCATTCCATGCCATAGTTTCTGTATCTAATTATATCCATTTCATATCACACATTTATTATCACTTTATATGTTTGTTTCATTACATAAAGGATTAAAAGTTATCTAAAGTGAAAACCGTTTGCTTTAAGATATTTATTTCTTGGTTGGTGCAGATACTAGTGTTTGATCATTTAATGAGCTTCGAAAGTATGGGTTTTACCATGCTGATCCACCCCCCGGATATCTATTTCGTAGATATGAATAAAAACTAACATATTTTGGCACTCCAAAGTTACTTTACATTCTGCTACGTGTTCAATGAACATATAATCGCTAACCAAAATTTGCTGGAAGTTTGGAATTGTAAAACCAACTAAAAATTATATCATGAGGTGATTTACATTTATGATATCATGATACCATAGTGTATTTCTGTTATATTTTATTTACGGGGTGCTTGGTTGGGGGATTTTAGAGGGTAAGGAATGTGAATGATAATGAATATTAATATTGCTTGTTTAGGTGAAATATAATCTATCATTACCCATTAAAAGGTAATAAACCATCCCTCAATAAATTCAGGGTAATGGATTCAGGTATGTGCGTGTCCCCACCAATCACCACCACCATCACTGGCCACCACCCATATCGCTACCACCACCCTCTAGCGCCACCACCAACTGCCGCCATCGCTCCCACCACCACCACCACCGGCCGCAACCACAACAACATCATAACTCGTCGCACAATCACCATCACCACCGCCAACATCGCTACTAGCACTCATCTGGCCCCACCACCGACCACCGCTATCGCCACCGCCACCACCACCACCACCGGCCGCAACCACTAGACCATCGTAACTCGTCGCACAATCACCACCGCCATCACTACACTCTACCACCATTATAAAGCGTTGCTACAGTCACCTCCACCACTACACTCTACTACCATGATAGACCGATGCCGTCATTGCCGAATCATCCACTTTCACCTCCCGTCACCACCTCTATCAACTACCAGAACCTGTCGCAACCATTGCCATCATCAACTACCACCCGCCGCCACCGACTATTAGCACGAACGGTTGCTGTCACCATCATCAACCACTAGCACAACTTACTATTGCCACTAACAATCATCACGACCACCATCACTACCACCGCCATCAACCTGTACGACACACAAACATATACATATATGTATATATGTATATAATGATTACCTATATTAACCAAACAATATCAATGGTAATGATAATACTAGGGAATGCTCATTGCATTCCTTTGTATTCCCTTACCCTTTGTCATTCTCATTCCCCTCTATTTAACCAAACGCCCCCTTAAATTTTATTTCGAGTAACTTACCGTTAAATAAATATACATATATCTAATGCGTGAAATTTATATGATTCTTTATTTAGATAAAAAATATATTATTTATTATTGAGTTAAGTAAAAATAAAAACTAAAACAAAAGTAAAAGTAAAACGCAAACACAATAAAAAGGCAAAGAAGTTAAAAAGATTTACATATGTTTATTTTTTATAGGATAAAATTAAATGGAAAAATCAAAGACAGTAAAAGCAAAAAAAGCTTATAAGTCTGAAGGATTTGAACCCAAAAATTGCCTGCATTATCCACTACACCAAACTACCAAAGACCATTTTTGTTAAACTTTGCTCTGCATTATATTTATTCAAGAAATATTTTTTCCTGATAATTGTATGAATATATAATAATATTTAATGAGTCTTAGAAAGTGTATTTTAAGTACGTACTTCACTTGTTAAAAATAAAGCATTCTTTTTTTTCTTAAAAAAATGTGTATGAGGAAGTATTTGTTTTTAGTTAGATAGGTGGTGTGTTTCTAGTCTTTTTTTATTTAAAAAAAAATCAAATGGAAGACGACTATAACTCGGCTTTCTACAAAAAGTAATTTGCTAAAATTGGGGATTGTCTTGCCTTCGGTTCATTATGAAATTTGCAACTCTCAAATGGAAGATCTGGATCATTGTTTACTAGATTGCCCTTCTTCAAAATCACGTTGATTAAAAGTTTTCGCTTGGCGGGGGATGCATCCACCTGCAGCCCTTTTGGTATGATCGATTTTGTCTTTGAGCTCTTGTAGCATTCATCATCCCCTACTCTCTAAAGCTTTAATTTAATGATGCTTGCTTCTTGACTATTTGGGAGTCATGGTTCCGGAGAAATTCATTGGTTCATTGCACCGTTGAAGATCGCCATAAGCTCTTGAAAATGTTTCAACTCCTTAATCAGTCGCTCTTTCCTATGGATTTCAAACCCTTTTCATAAGTTAGTGTTGTGGAATGATTAGGTAAAATACCCTTGGAGAATAGATAGTCGTTAAATTTGTTAGCCTTGGCCTTCCCTTTGTTTTGTGTGGTTGCTTCGGGCTCTTAGCTCTCCTTCATGGAGACCAAGTTGCTTGGTTTTGTACTTGAGTTCATTTCTTAATAATTTTTTTTTCTCGTTGCCTTAAAAATGTACCTAAAATTTTCACCCGTCATCAAAGAGTGTTCATGGATGATTGACTGGTGTTGGTTAATCGATAATCAGTTAACCGAAATATCGTTTTACAACTTTCATAAACCTAAACTAAACCGAAGAAAATAGTTAATTGATGATTGTTTACCAGTCTTTTCCTTTTTGTTTTTTATGTTAACCAAAAAACTGTTTTTTAAATAGTAAATACTTTTTAAAACCAGCAAACATTCAAATAAGAAAGTCAAAAAAAATGTTAAAATTCATCTTGGAGATACAAATTTCATATAATAATATCTAATAATAAAGTTTAAAGAAATAAGAATTAAATTCATAAACGTGTTGAATAAATAATCCGTAACGAATCATTTAAACAATCTTATTTTCCTTTTTTGTAATTTATTTAATAAAGAGATCAGAAAAGATAAAAGTTAACCTCGTATTTATAATGGAGGATGTAAAAAGATATATCTCAGACCACACGTAGTCATGATATGCATGACTATCATAAACAGTCACATCAGCTTTTCAGTCTATGATATAGTCGTGACTAAATAGCCTCATGACACGCATGATAACATCTATATCATCACTCATTCAAAAAAAGGAAGACGAGCTCGTTGCAACATTCATAAACATAAAAAAGGAAAACAGTCATTTCAGCTTGTGATAGCGATGACGAGCTACCGGATGACGAGCAACAACGAGCATGGCCCTAGTCCAATGACAAGCGAATGACACGAAAACGTGTTCCTCATCCATGCTGATGACGAGCGACTATGCGTGGTCTTATTCACTTACCCATTTGAATAAAGATTATCCATCACACATCTAAACAATTTTTTTAAAAGGAGATTTTCCCTTTTCAGGTTTCCGGGGGTGATGAGCCTTTGGATCTTGTACACGCAGTTTAACCGGTGTTGCATGTGACAGTTTATGAAACAACCCTCTCGTGAAACCTTAATCGAAGCCTCCAAGATTTGATGACCTCCCTATAACGACAAGAGGACTATCCAGTAGACCACCAAGGTAATGTTAATCGTACATCTAAATAAACATTACAATATCACAAATAAAAAGAAACCATATTTGATGGTAATATAAATTCTTTATTATTTATAGTTCTCGCAAAATTAATTCATCTTCTTTTATATTCGTGCACGCTATAAATTAAAATTTTATTTAAGAATTAAAGTCTGCAAAAAAAAAAAAATTTTATTTGCAACGATTTTAGAAAAATGCATATTGATATAGATGATGATTATGTGACAAAAAGAAACTCAATTATCATAAGTTAGAAACTTAGAATTAACAAAATCTTTCTGTCTCAATATATGCACATCATAACAAATATTGCTAAAAGTATGAAAGAAATTATGATAGTTTTCAGCAGCATCTAGCCATATATGCATCAGTAAACCTGTTGTTAAAAGCCTCTAATCTACCACAAAACCACCAACAGCCAGTGACATTTCAGAATTCTGGTCACCGGAGCTTTGGTCCACCACGTTCGCCACAAAGACCTGTGTCATTTCACAATTCTGGTCTTACGGGGCTTTCGTTTCCACTTCTGCTTAATGAATTTGAAAGTTTAGGTGATTCTGTTGCTGGAGTTCCCATATCCTTAGTTTTATGAAGAAGAAACGTCCCCGAGAAAATTGTCACAAAACCACTGAGTTCAGTTATAATCTGTGATGCATTTTGATGATCCCAGTTCTGCAAGTATAGCAAGAATCATGATTTGATCAAGAAACAATAAGAAAAAGGTTAAAAAGTTGAACTTTTTTTTTGTTTAGGTGTCATGGTTACTGCAAGTCACCTTAAACATAATCATACTGGCCAAGATGGTGAGGCTTGTAAACATGACATAATAAACCGGCGAAATCACAGCAGTGTTGAAGGTGTCTAGAGCCTGAAAGTGCAAACACATATTTTCAATAAACCACCATTATTTGTAAACAGTTTTTCTCTTTTTTAACAGTTTGCTAATCTAAAGAAAAGGTAAATTGTATAGTTTTTAGTTTACCTTGTTCAAATAGTTGAGTTGCAAGAGGATAAAACCAAAAAGTAGCACGGTGAAGAACCAAGTCTGGAAGTATATGAACTGATTACTTCCAGAAAACGAAAGCTTCATAGCAATTCCCACTGCTTTCACACACATAACCTACATGTTTCGAAAGGGATGAAGAACGCATGCAAAACCATAGAAGAGCAGGGAATTTGAAAGGAGATTAACACGAACCGTGAGAGAGCCCATGAGAGAGCAAATCCCGACGTATATGACCAGATGGGTCCCACCGTAGAGTGGCACATAACGGTAAATAAGTATGCCAACAACAATTAAAACAATGCAGGCATAAACCAGAAATCCTGTTAAGACACTAAAAATTCTGTGTTAGAGTAGACACCAAAAGCAATAATCTTTTTTCATTCCCTACTATTTTATCTACATTTATCCTTGAAAAATGATAAAAACAAAATAAAATAACAAAATTAATCCTGTTTAAATCCATAAATAGTATACGTACCCGGGGCAGTTGCAAAGAACCAAACTTCTTTAACTGAGCTAACTTGGGTCTCCTGTGGAGCATGCAGGACAATCGTAGTCGAACCCACTAAACAGAGTGCACACCCAACTACACCAAATATATGCAACCTTTCGTCTAAAAAATAATGGGCTAAAACTGCACTGCACAAGATTTTGTGGTACCGGATTATGTTACATATATGTAAACAATGTCGCTTTTAAGTCAAGAAAATCGTAGTAATTATCAGGTGTATTACCTGATTATCATACTTAGAGCACCTAATGGGGTTACAAGAATAGCTGGAGCAAATGCATAAGCAGCAAAATTTGCTACCTCACCTATGATCACTGCAATTTCATCAATGATCAATAGCAAAAACAAGAACGTAACACCATCATAGAATTATGAAGCTTTCACACGGGGTCTTGTTAGAATTTGTGATAAATAGTTCAGAAATTACAAAATGCACCTAAAAATAAGCTTTGTACAACTTCAACCTGTTTTCTTTATGTTGATTATTTGAATTTGACTTATTTGACCCGTTTGAGATAAAATGCAATTGAAATTCTTGTGACAACACGGGTATACAATCGATAGAAAAGGTGTTTCTGATGAGAGTAAAGCTTACTGCTCATCATCCCAGCCCACCACCATGGTTCCTTCAAGTATGAATAGCCTCCTGAACCTAATTCACACAAAGAAGGTTGTTTAATAGAATCCATATACAGCATTCTCTGTAGACTTTTTACACAAGTTCAATTATCTTGATTGATCAATTGACAGGTATTAATACATATATTGCAGATATATTTTCAGAATATTACAGTATTTGAAATATTTCAAATTAATACAAACAAAAATGTGTCTTTTTACAAACATCACAAAAGTTTAGATTTTTGTTATAAAAGAAACAAGGGTTTTAGATTGAAAATACCAATGATTATGAAATAGCAATATAACGCAGAAATTAACACATAAACCCTATTTGTAAAACAGAAAATGGATATGAAAACTCAGAGGGAGAGATGGAAACCTGCTCTAATTCCTGTAGTACCAGCTTTCATGAGACCCTTTTTCTTAATAATAAAGCTTGATCCAATAAATAAACTTGAAGATAGAGCTAATATTAGTCCACGAATATTATCAGCAGACATTCCCCCCATTTTTGTAAATAAAAATGGAGATAATATACAAACCCTAAATCAACAACTTGGTCGATTTTTCACGTAGAGACTAAAATCTCCACGAATATCAAACCACCCACGAACCAATTTACGATCTTTTCGACTACGTATCAATCGACCGCCACTTTAAACAAGCAAAATCGAACTGAAAACACGAAACTTTCACCTTTTGGGTGTCTTGGCAGAATGGGTATCTTGTGAAATGATATCTTGTTAATCGATTCATATGGAAAATGATTGATCACATGTTTAGGAAAGTGGGTTTCGAAAAGTTGGAACTTTTAAAAGTAAAACTTGGAATTTATTTCTTTAAAATGCAAGAGAAAAAGAGTTGGAAGGCGAACAAGAGAACAGAGCATCAGACGGTACGTCGTCTGTTGCATGCGCCTGAAGAAGTAAAAGTGAAGAAAGGGGGAATTACATGAGTAGTCGCTTGAACCCTGCTCAGAATTGTACTGTTTTTTCCCCAAGTTTTCAAACCATGCTCATAACGGGAATCACTATTCGGCCGGGTCAAGAAAACTTGTAGCCCGGGTGGGTCTAATTCACCAAGAGACCCGGAATCGGTTCCCTTTGAATATATTTGTAAAAGAGTCGTATTCATTCTTTAATCTGAAAAAAGTTTTTATCTTAAATTTAAGATGGTGTACTAGCATATGGTTTAAAACGTATGAAAAATCTAGGTTTAATTCTTTCAATAAATATCTCATAGCTTTAATCTCTGTCACCACCACTCGACGACACCGTCACGACCCGCCACGTTTACCGATCAACATCACAACCCTCGCCTTCACCATTGCACACCACTACCATCACCGCTACCTCCTTCACCATCACCTTCCGTTGCCATCATAACCACCACCGATTGGCAACATTGCCATCGCTAACGCGACCACCAAGCCTACTGGTGTTGTGTAACAGCCCAAACCCCATAGCCGTAGCATGATATTGTCCGCTTTGCCCCATTGGTCATGGTTTTGTTTCTGGCATGAAACACTCCACCCTAAAGGCCTCATGCTAGGAGAGGTATCCACACCCTTATAAGATATGTTTTATTCTCCTCTCCAACCGATGTAGGACGGATGTTATACGCGGCCTGTGACCACCTTGATCTCCAGTGCCACTGCCACCACCAGCAGCACTCCCGACTATGATTATTGGCATTGTCGCCACCACAACCATCCACTATCACCATCGACGTTCCCACCACCAAGCATAGGCGGTGATGATTGTTGTTGGTGGTGGTGGAGGCCAGCGGTGACGGCTACTAATGTTGGTGGTGTTATTTTGTTAATAATGGTTGGTGGTGTTATTTTGTTAATAATGGTTGGTGGTAGTGGTGGTGGTGGTGGAGGCCAGCGGTGACGGCTACTAATGTTGGTGGTGTTATTTTGTTAATAATAATAATAACAATGATGATGATAATTATAATTATAATACATAAATAATTTGAATTTAAATTATATTTTCTATTTAATGTTCTTATAACGATCATTTTAAAACTCTGTTATGACTTTAACCTTTTATGACCTGAAACCGTTTTACCATAATGATGGGACCCAACCTTCTACTATATCAAATTCAACTTGTAATATTCTGTATCTATAATATTAAAATTTATTAAAAACCGATGCTTTTAAGAATACAATTTGGAACATGCAAATCTTGAATCTTGTTGGGTTTCCTTAAGATCTAAGAAAAATAGGGGGAGGTGAAACTTTAATGTTAATAATTGTATATCATACTTTAATCACTACAAAAGAAGCATGTATAGTTAAAATTGTTTTTTCATTCCCTTTTTCACTTTGCTATTGTCGCCTACATTTTGGCCACCCTTTCTGTCCAAAAGAAAGAAATATATTATATATTATAAGAAAAAATATATATTATAAGAAAAAAAGCTGATGGGTTTGGCCTCTCCATGAAATTAGGCTAGAAACAAGAATTTGGTTTAATTAATAGTTTCAACACTTGTGTGATCTTATTTTGGTTGGGAATTCTTAAAAATGTTGTAATGGTTGTGATTATGAAGTTAGGTTAATTGGGTATATTCATACTTTTAGTTATCTTTCTAAACTTTAACACCAAGAAAATGACTTATCCTCTTAATATTTGTACTTAATTGTTATTAATCATACGAGAAACACAGATATAAAATGAACGAATGAGATCAAGAGAGTGAAATGATTGTCGATATATGCTATCGTCTTTGTGTTATTAATCATATGATTATCACACATAAAAATGAAAGGATGAGATAAGAAGAGTGAAATGAGTGTTGACAAATTTTAAAAAGACTAAAAAATTTAAAAAAATTATGATATTAGATTGGGTTTACAGATGTTTTTAAAACATCATTCTCAAGAAAAAGACATTGTAAGTATAAAATGGTACAGAAATCTTTTTGATTTGGTGCAACTTTCAATGCTTGTTTGGCTTTAGAAAACAAGAAAGTAATAAAGCTTCACTAATATATTCTGACAAATTAAAAAGACTTAGGCCAACTTGATCCTACCTCAATTAACTTGTAGTCTAAGTAAAAGCCAAATAGGCAAACAATGGTACCTCTTGGAAGACAGTCTGCTCCAAGTCCAAATGCCACCTTGTTATGCCTTAAAAGATTGAACTTGGTCACTTTTTGTTTTTAAGAATGGCAATTTTAAGCATTGTATCATCTCAACTTTTAATATAATCTTTCAATAACTTTATATGAAATTTGTCAATAATACTTGAATTCGAGCTCGTTTAACTCGAGTTCAAGCGTGAAGGGAATAGAGGCCTTGGGGGTGAGCTGTAGGGGTGTTTATAAGTCGAGCAATTAATGAACTACTTGAATTCGAGCTCGTTTAACTCGAGTTCAAGCTTAATAACTTTCAAGCTCGAACAGAAATGACCGCTCAATTAGTTTCACAAGCTGAGCTCGAAAATACTAATGTTGAACTTAGCTCGTTTGAAAGCTCGTCTAATTATTTCGAGCCGAATGAGCTATTCGAGCATTACGAGTTAAACAAAGAGTATGGATACTTAGTTTGATTTTAGTAGACATGATACTGATAATATATAAAATATGATAATTTTATATCTATATTATTTTTTAACGTCAAAGTTTATGTAAATGAATGAAAGATATAAAAACGTAAATGTAGTGCACTAGTGCATCCCACATAGGATGAGTAAAATAAAAGTATGGATGGAAAACACTATAAAACCAAGAGATTGAAATCTACTTCAAGTGTAGTATGTATAAAGATACATTCTTATAGAGTATAATCAACCCTATCAATTATAGACATGTTTCAAATTTCATTTAACCTTATAAGTGTGTTTTATTAGCTTTAGTCATAAATGAGCTTATATGCGTTCGAGCTAAGAAACGAGCCTATCGATCTCGAGCTTCTCGAGCTCGGACTTTAGTCTATCACAAAGCTATCAAAAACTTAAACAAGCATCGAGCTCGAGCTCGAAAATAGAAGAAGTATTTGAGCTTGAGTTTGAACACAATTATGAAAACTACTTTGAGCTCAAGCCAAGTAATTGTTAAACGAGCCAAGCCTAATTTCTCTGCTACTTGGCTCGGCTTGGATAATTAACACCCCTAGGGTGAGGGTGTGGTGGGTGGGTGACGGTTTGGTGAATGTGTGACATGATATTGATCATGGGAAAAGGAGAGCTGGTGGTATTTTTAGTTTATTTACTATTTAATTGATAAGTTATGGGTTTAGTGAATCTTAGAATTTGATGTTGTGATGAGTGACCAAATCATAGATTAAGCGTTGAAACTGTAATTTTAAAGTTACTGTGATGAAAAGTTGTGAGAGCAACTAAACCCTTATTTAATCCTCAAATTCAATCACCAGGCAAACTTCACAAATAACATTCAATATAATGCAACAATTAACCTCCAAATGACCAATATACCCCGCATATGGTTCTTAAAGTATTTGTAGTCATGCATACTCTTATCTTTCTTGTCACGTTAGCTTCAAGTGACTTACATTTTCTTTTCTTTCTCTTATGTTGGAGTGGGGAGTTGAGTGGGTGATGCACATGGGCACCCTCGGGGTATTTATGCCCACACCCATTACTCTAAGGACCATATTAAGTTTTTTTTTTTCATCTGCAAAAATAAAACTTGATAAATGTTTTAATTTGGGTTTTGCTTAATATTAGGATTATGCTTAAATTGCTTATAGTGAAAATGGATTATATGAGAAATTACAATCCAATGAACTTGTTATATGTGAGTTGGAATGGGCTTGCTGTTTAATCCACAGATCACAGCCCGAATGAAGCAAGCTGATAATTGTGGCCACATATATACTTTTTAAATTGGACACTCGTCTATTTAAGTTATATTTCATCTTTTAATATGTCAAATATATGAATATTTTTCTAGAGAATTAATGAATACCGGTGGAGTATCAGCACAGTGCGGCGTTGGCTAATAAAGAGATATGATGGTGAGTTGTCGTTGTGTGCGATAGGAAGGACGCAGGAGACAATGAGTCAATGACGGCCGCAAACAATGTGCGGTGGCAATAAATTGTGTTACGATATATTTGGTATAATTTAGAGAGTACAATTCATTATTCATGAAATTTAAAATATATGTAGGTTTAATATTAGTATTGTGGTGATATTATTTGTAGAATTTAATTTAAAAGCAATATGATCGACATTTAATTATTAGTAATATTAGATGTTGATACCGTGAATTATACAAGAGGACCTAATGAAGACATCTTCAGAATATTATGTGTAGGCATGTTAGTTTTGCTCTTTCAATAACCCATTTTTAATTGGGTAAATCGTACAAAAATACAATGAAGTTTTAATTATAAAAAAACGCAAATTGT
The DNA here is from genome assembly GCA_032274825.1 of Drosophyllum lusitanicum. Taxonomy (NCBI): domain Eukaryota; kingdom Viridiplantae; phylum Streptophyta; class Magnoliopsida; order Caryophyllales; family Drosophyllaceae; genus Drosophyllum; species Drosophyllum lusitanicum. Next base: position 378 of record JAUEJL010105377.1, on the reverse strand, counting down.
ATGAAAAATACGATAAATCTTATCTTAGTTACTATTGTATAAAAACCATTTCTTTTCTTTTAAAAAATACCATCAAGTTTCATAATTCTCCAATTGTATACAAACAATTTTTTTATATGTCTGATTTTTAGTTATATTTTATACAATGAACTTTGTAATTATGTTTATTGTATACATCAACTTGCATACAATATGGGGATTGCGAAAGTTGATTGTATTATTCTTTAAAATAAAACGTTATTGTAGACAATAGTAACTAAGATAAAGTTTATTTTAAAAACAATACTGATGTGCGTGAATTAGATCAGGTTTTATATTTATAAATTGGAATCACCAAAATTCTGACTACAACACAAATAGGCAAGTGTACCTAATCGT
>JAUEJL010105366.1:0-12916 GCA_032274825.1 Drosophyllum lusitanicum | reverse complement strand
TCAACTTGATGTAAAGAATGCCTTTTTACATGGTAATCTTCATGAGGTGGTTTACATGCATCAACCCATGGGTTTTCACAATAATAAATTTCCGGGTCATGTATGTTTACTCAAAAAGTCCCTTTATGGGCTCAAACAGACACCACGAGCATGGTACCAACGGTTTACTGATTTTGTTGCTACATTGGGATTTTCTCATAGCAGGTGTGATCACTCTTTATTCATTTACAGGCAAGGTCAAGACACGTCATATATTCTATTATATGTCGATGATATATTCTTACTACATCTTTAGACTCTCTTCGTCAAAGATTTATGACTCTTCTTGCTAATGAATTTGCAATGAAAGATCTTAGCCCACTAAGTTATTTTTTGGGCGTATCCGTCAAACGCCAGAGTGATCATCTTTTCTTGTCACAAGAAAAATACGCAACAGGAATTCTTGAACGAGCAAGCATGTCCTCTTGTAATCCCACATATACTCTAGTCGATACCAACTCGAAGTTGAGTTCGACTGACGGTACACCCATCAGTGATCCCACTTCCTACCGGAGTTTAGCAGGCGCCTTATAATATTTAACATTCACCCGTCCGGATATCACCTAGGCCATTCAGCAAATCTATTTGCACATACATAACCTGCGCACATCCCATCTCAACGCATTTAAACAGACTTTACGTTACGTCAAAGGAACAATGTCGCATGGTCTGTATCTTTTTAAGACCTCTCCCCACTCTCTTGTTTCCTACACGGACGCGGACTGGGCTGGTTGTCCCGATACAAGGCGATCAACATTAGGATATTGTGTCTATCTGGGTGATAATTTAATTTCCTGATCCTCAAAACGCCAAATAACGCTATCCCGATCAAGTGTTGAAGCGGAATATCGTGGTGTGGCCAATGTTGTCTCTGAAACATGTTGGTTACGGAATCTCCTTTTGGAACTACGTCAACCGCTTCAACATGCCACTATTGTCTACTGTGATAATGTTAGTGCTATTTATCTTACCGGAAATCCCGTGCAGCATCAACGGACCAAGCATATAGAGATGGATATTCACTTCGTTCGCGAAAAAGCCCGCCAAGGTCAAGTTCGAGTTTTACACATGCCATCGCGATTTCAAATTGCCGACATTTTCATGAAAGGCCTACCTCGTGTTTTATTTGAAGACTTTCGTTCCAGTCTCAGCATTCGTCCTCCTCCCGCTTCGACTGCGGGGGTATATTAGTAAATATATTGAGAATATTGTAAATGTTTGTAATTATCTACTTACCATGATTATAGGGTAGTAAGTTAGGCCATTGTACATCCTTTATATTTCCCTTCTAGATGAATGAGATGACAGACAATTGAGCTATATTTCCTATATAAACGAATATGTTAGTTTATAATAATACTATAAATATATAAATAAAATAAATACGTGATTATAATTATATATATAATAAAATTAAAAAAATCTTAAATATACCTATGGATAATTGTAAATTAAAGTATCTAAATAATAACTATATATACATAATTAAATAAATAATAAAAATAAATAAAATAAATGAGTTGAACCCGATCAGATCCGGAGCTTGTAAAGCTTCTCACTAGCAGAACACGAGCTTTAGACACAAGCTCGAAACATGCTCGAGTTTGCTTAAGTTAAAAAGTTACGTTATGGAATTTCGAAATTCAATCAAAGGCCTTTATGTCAAACATGGGGTTTGAATCTCATATTTTTGAAACAACTCGGAGTTAATCTTTCTTTTGGTTCAATTTCAGGAGAAGATTATGTAGAAAACTTAATTGGTATAATTGGTATTGCATCCTTAAAGAAAAATACTATGTAATCTGATAAAAGAACGTAATTATTATTAGTTTTTTTGTGAGAAACTTTGCCGTGCAATTATCTAGCTTCTTGCTAATGGTTACTTATTAATAATACCTGCTGTTGTTTTTTAAATTATTAAGCTTAAACATGACTCGTTTACACCACTAATATTCATCTCACCGTATCACCTCTTTTCTTGCGTGTTTGTGAAAGAGATATCAAACGTGGCCATCAATTTACTTCATATTTGAATGCTTTCTAGTTACATATTTGATAAAGAAGTATATCGATTGATTTGTTAAATGTTGTTTTATACATGCAAGTAATTAAAAGGTTTACGTATATTTTCTTGTATCGTTTCATAAATATTGCAAAAGAATTACGATGTTTATATATCTGCAAATCTGATAAAAAAACAGAATAGTACCGGCGTGATGTTGCGACAAATAATTTCTACTGGTATATGTTATATAGAATATATAGGTATGATATTTGACAAATAGTTTTTATCCGGTAAAATGTCTTTTCGTTTCTTTCTCCTAGTTTCTCATAAATTCCTTTTTTTCACTTTTAAAACGAAATTTAAAAAATAACAAAAAAACTATTTTCTTCATTTTTCGTGGATAGGAAAATATATAGTTATAGAAGAATGTGTAAAATAAGAGAGAAGGTGTATGATTGAAAAATAAATGTCATTTAATAGGTATACTAGTTTAATATCTCGTGTATAACACGGGATTGTTGATGTTAATTTTAAACATTTATGTTAAAAAATATTAAGCATATAATAAATTTATATATCGATAACAAATCAAGAAACATTCATAAAAATTGAAAGATAAATGAAAGAAAATTGATATATATATATTCACAGATTTGCACTTATAGTTATTAGTCATTTTAGAAAATAAATACGGTTGATTAGCGAAAAAAAATTCAAAAATAGTTTGAAGGCATTTTGAAATAAAGGATTGTAATTGATAAAAAAATATTTTAAATATAATTTAATTATGTCATAAGTCTTTATTTTAATATATATTAAAAAAAGATTAAAGATTAATAATTTTTAATTGCTAAAATTTTAAATAAAGTAATATAAAGTATTAAGTATATTATAATATAGTATAGAGTAGTTACTTCATAAATGGTTTAAAACAAAAAAGAAGTTAACTTTTTATATTAAAAAAAGGATATGTTAAGAGCAACTTTATAACGGGAAAAATAAATCAGATCAGAATTAATTAATTAAGTAATAGTAGAATTGGTGAAAAAAACGTTTTAATTACGCCGTACAATATTCTTCTAGGGACGAAAAGCTGGCAACCGGCTGTGATCAATCTTCAACTTACGGTAGCCGTTAAAGCGACGGCGTCTAGGGCTTATTTCGTCTAAATCTCAATAACATCCCCCCTCGGAAAATTAGAAACAAGAAAAACAATTCACTCCATCTTCTGTTTTTCCGATTTAGATCTGTGATTCACTTGATAATTCTCTAGAATCCTCCATTTTTTTAGTTTAGGATCGTTAGAATTTGTCCATCTCTTTTGTTATCTGATTAATTTAATTTATGAAAGATATGTTCCGATTCGAGCAAGAGAAGATCAGAAAAAGACTTTGATTATTGTTTGCTTTGCTCCAATTAATTAGAGGATTCCGAATTGATTGTTTTTGTAACATCCTCTAGTATGGCGGACGCTTTATCTGCCATTCCGGCGGCAGTGCTTCGAAATCTCTCCGATAAGTTATACGAGAAACGGAAAAATGCTGCGCTTGAGGTTAGGGTTTCTTTTTTATTTGTGCCCGTTGTCGAATAAGTCATTGTTTTTTGTATTTCCAGGGGGTTTCGATGATCGTGATGGGTTGACTGTTGTTGTTATTAGGTTGAAGGAATTGTAAAGCAATTGACAGTTGCTGGAGATCATGATAAAATAACTGCAGTGATTAATCTGTTGACTCATGAGTTCACTTACTCTCCCCAAGCAAATCATCGCAAGGTATAGCTGAAATGATCTACATTACTTGATTATACTATAATTTGAATTTCTATAATTGCATTTTTATTCTCAGGGGGGGTTGATTGGACTGGCTGCAGCGACTGTTGGCTTGAGCTCGGAAGCTGCACAACATCTTGAGGTTTGCATTTAGGTCTTTGGTTGTTTTTTTCTCTGTGTTAAGAACAACCGAGAAATTTGGATTGGGCTTTGGTTCCGATATTGTGGATTTTGAGATTGGACCAAAACCGAATAATTATGATGGATTTCGGATTGGTTTTGGTTACTATAATATAAACCGATTATGGATATATGTGTGTGAAAAATTAATAAATATATATGTATACAAAGTGAGTAGTTATTGTAAACCCTATATGGCTCTGTGTGTGTGAAAAAATAACAAATATCTATATATAATGTAAATTTTGCTAACTATTTTTGTATTGTAAAGCAAAGTGGATTAAATGTTTTGATGGAATAATTAGCTTGTGAATATAAACTTGGACGACTCTATTTTAATCTTAATATTATATGTGTCGAATCTTTATCTTAGAATGGAAAAACTGAATTGTAAAAACCAATTGTAATTTGGTTGATTTGGTTCGGATCTTGAGATTGTTTGGACATATTGGATCTTTTTTTTGGAAGCCGAGATCCAATTGGATTTACTTAATTGGATCGAATCAAACCGATTCATCCAAATGTACACCCCTACTTATTTTCATCAATTGTGTAAGCTGTAGTTGGATGTATGATTTTGCAAGGTTGTAAATGTTATCATTGGATCATAAACGGTCAGTTAGCGACGTGACGAATAGTAGACTTAATTGTTGGGAGGGAAGTGACTATAAGCCATTAATTTACCAAAGACTATCAGATTAATAAAGCTATAAACATAAGAAAAGTGTCTGAAAACATCAGACATGATTTTCATTAGACAAAGTGCTGACACCAATTTGTTAAATCACCACCAAACAATTGATATAAGTAATCTAATTCTGGTCGGCATGTGAAATACAATTGTAGGTCCTCAAATTAGGCATACTCCATAGTTTCACAACATCAATAACCCTTGTATGCATCTAGATTATAATTCTGAATACCTTAGTTAACAACTGGAGTTCACCAATTGAATATATATCTAAATGAGATGATATTGTATTTGTTTGATGCTCAAAATATTGGATCTGTTGAATATATACAGTTTAAGTTTGATTAAAATTTAAATAGGGGGTATGGTTGTCATCTGAGTTCTTGGTTTTCTTTAACAAGCCTAATGAGCTGTTCCATAGAACGATAACCAGTAATGTTGCATTAAGTAACCTTAGGATCAAGTTTTTACTTTTTATTAGCATCATCATGTAAATACTAAATATACAACAAAATGCTTTACGTCTTCTTTCCAGACCAACTGAACAACTGTCAGTCCATATGCTCCCACTTATAACCTCTCAGATCGTCTCTAGTTTCCTCTCCTAAAGATGATGGAGAATTTTTGGCACAAGTGATCTCCGATCAACATGATTCAGAATGCAATCCATCAAAGTTATTGATCGTTATCCTCCCATCCTCCATCATTATAGATCCCCTTGATTAATCCAACCTGGTTTCGGTGCAAGTTGAATCACACACACAAATAATTTAATGGTTCCACACCAAATATGTACATCCATGGGATTGCTAGACTTTTTTACTTATTAGTTATTTGTGATTTCTGTTACTTCCACTGGAAAATGTAGCTTTTTAAGGTGTAATCTGTCTACAGAAAAACATATTAGTTGGATCCCTGAATTTGCAACATCTAATTAAATGACCATTGTTAGATGACCATGGTTCTTATATATGACATACTCCATTCTGTGTATGCATGTTGCAAGAATACTAATTTGCTAGAAACTTTCATTTTAACTGTTTACATTGATTTACTTTACTGAAGTTCTTTATCTTTTCTCTTTTTCCCTTACAATCCGTCCACCAGCAAATTGTACCGCCAGTGATTAACTCTTTCGCTGATCAAGATAGTAGAGTTCGTTATTATGCTTGTGAGGCTTTGTACAACATTGCGAAGGTGAGAATGAATACCGACTTCATCAGGTGGGTATAAAAAATTCATCTTGGGATTTAACATATGCCCTTTTGCAGGTTGTGAGAGGAGATTTCATTGTGTTCTTCAACCAGATATTTGACGCTCTATGTAAGCTTTCAGCAGACTCGGATCCCAATGTACAGAGTGCAGCTCATCTTTTAGATAGACTTGTGAAGGTGAATGACCTTTTCAGATATTCTTGTTTCATAAGACACTTGTTGAATAAGCGCAACTTGTAGGCTTGTTTATTTCTTATTTTTGTTAATCATGTTGCAAGTGCTAAATTACATACGAAGAACTTAATGCTTTTTGTTGGTTGGAAACAGGACATTGTGACAGAAAGTGATCAATTCAGGTAATCATATTCAGTTTTTGTAGTTTGAAATATTTATGTCATTGGGTTTATTACACCAAATTGCAACTCCTTTTCACCTTTTTGTTGTATGTAAGATTTTTTTTCTCATTGTATGTAACATGCACTTTCAGTTGTTCACAGTTGCATCAATCAACCTTCTATAGCAAGAAAAATCTTGAATTGGCACAACGCCATAACAAAAAAAATAGCTAGTGCCATGTCACCGTTTTACCTGCTAAATAAGGTTACCTGCATCAATGTCAAAGAAACTGGAAGCATGTTACATAAAATGTGAATCTTGTTTTTATTAATTTTTTTACTCACGATATCAAAAGGTTGAGAGCAAGTTTGTAATTAATCCTATTTGGTTTGGTACCTTTGGTGCATATGTAACCCTTCTTTTTCTTTTCATGTTTTTCTTTTTTTTCAGCATCGAAGAATTTATACCTCTCTTGAGAGAGCGAATGAATGTGTTGAATCCTTATGTCCGCCAGTTTTTGGTTGGGTGGATCACGGTGTTGGACAGTGTTCCAGACATAGATATGCTGGGTTTTCTTCCAGATTTTCTTGATGGTAAATGATCTCACTTCAGATATAAATGGTATTACCCGTCAATGTGCATGTTTTTTTTTGTCTCAGACCTTCGCTGTACTCAAACTGACATGTGGAGATCTCAGGTTTATTTAATATGTTAAGTGATTCCAGCCATGAAATCCGGCAGCAAGCTGACTCAGCACTTTCAGAGTTCCTTCAGGAGATCAAGAACTCCCCGGTATGACTTCTGTAACTATTTTTCTACCATTTCTCTGATGTTTATACTATTTGCTGCTTTCTCGTAACAATTTGTATTCCCAGACATTTGACGCTTGTATTAGTTTCCAGCTATTATGAGCATGCTGATTTGTTATCTGGAAATCCGCAGCATCTTTAATTTCCCCACATTTTTGCTAGCGGATTGAATTCCTCATATTTTTTCAGTAGCAAATTTTATAATTTATTGGTAAATTTCTGACTCTAGCAGTGCTACTCATGAAGTCTGTAGATTATGGTCGCATGGCAGAAATACTTGTTCAGAGAGCATCTTCTCCTGATGAATTCACCCGTTGGACTGCCATCACATGGGTAAGGAATGCCTTTGTAGTTACGTTTTGTTTGTTTTCTTGTAATTGTACTTTTTTATGAGATTTTTTTGAGAATGTTCCAGTAGTTTTTGTTTTCATATGCTGATTAACAGACTAATTTATGCAGATAAACGAGTTTGTAAAACTTGGTGGTGATCAGCTGGTTCCTTATTATGCAGATATATTGGGAGCTATCTTGCCTTGTATAGCTGATAAAGAAGAAAAGATTCGAGTTGTAAGCTGTATTCTCTTTCATAACTTACTGTTTGAAATGTGAAGATGAAACTAAATAGAGGCCTATTTGACTTTATACTCTTGTATAATTGAACATGAAAGTTTACTATCCTCTTCAAACATGACAAAAAGTTGTATACGTTTTTTCCAATGCTATAAAGTTGTTATATTTGTGACAACCAGGTAGCTCGGGAAACAAATGAAGAACTTCTTACAATAAAGGCTGATCCTGCTGAAGGATTTGATGTTGGAGCCATCCTCTCCATCGTAAAGAGGTCAGACCTTAGTATTTTGTAACTTCTGTTTTGAGTATGCATTTTAGGTTTGCTTATGGATGGGGGTGTGTGTGTGTATAACTATATATATAGTCTCGTCTCCTAAATAGTAAAGGAAAATCTTCCCAACTACACATGTTTTTCTTAAGTAACTGTTTTCCCTTCAATTTACCAGGCAGTTGTGTAGTGAATACGAGGCCACTCGAATTGAATCTTTGCACTGGATTTCAACCCTTTTAAATAGACATCGGATGGAGGTAATCTTTTGTCAGTGTAATATATGTAACATGTCCTCTCTTTCCTGAATGTTTTTTTTAAATAAAAAACCTAACAAGGAAAAGGATTAATACATGTAACAGGTTTTGTCTTTTCTGAATGATATTTTTGACACACTTCTTAAAGCACTGTCAGATCCCTCTGATAAGGTAATCTTCGCATTGCTGCTTGATTGCCTCTCATACTTATCTAATTTTGCTGCATTAACATTTAGTCATGTAAATGTAATATTCTTTTTTTTTTACTTTAAAATGACATGTATACAAAGTTTTGTTTCACCACCTCCCTTGTTTATTTCATCTCACTTAACTATGTACGACTTCTGCACAAAATTCTATTTAATGCATTTGGGTTGTTTGATATGGTAACTTTTTAGGTAGTGCTCCTGGTGCTGGAGGTGCATGCATGCATAGCAGAGGACCAATATAACTTCCGCCAGCTTGTTGTTTTCTTAGCTCATCAATTCCGAACTGATGATGTGCTCCTGGAAAAGTGAGCTTCATTCTTCTACTTCTGAAATAAAAAAAACTGGTCAGATTTTGTACTTTCTTCACTTTGATGCATTTATGAATTGATCTCTTTTTATTTTCTTATAGGCGTGGCGCTTTAATAATCCGTCAGCTTTGTGTACTTTTAGACGCTGAAAGAGTTTACAGGGAACTATCAACAATTCTGGAGGGGGAAGCTGACCTGGACTTTGCATCTACAATGGTTCAGGTTATTGTTTTGTTCTATTAGTACTCTTTCCCGACATGAAGAATCCACTTTTAATCCTGGAAGTCAAATCTAGAATTCCAAATTAAAAAATATATTCTTAGATTGTTTAGCTTAAAACTTCTAATTTATAATTTTTGCATATATCGAATTCTCTCGATTACTAAAAGAAAAGATTACCTATTTGACACATGAGTGAAAAGTGAAGTCTTTCTATGCATGAAGGTGGTAATATATGATGCAATGGAATATGCAGATCAATTTAATGTAGTTGATAGAAAGTTGCACTTTAGAAATTTTGTTATGTGGCCTTTATGTACTTAATTAGATTCCTGGGAAGTTAACTAAATGCACTTCATATTGTTTTTAATTTATTCCAGGCTTTGAATTTGATTCTGCTCACATCGTCTGAGTTGTCCGACTTACGAGATCTCCTAAAACAATCGCTAGTTAATGCTGCTGGAAAGGACTTCTTTCTTTCACTATATGCCTCATGGAGCCATTCATCAATGGCCATAATAAGTCTATGCTTATTGGCACAGGCAAGCTATCTTTTCCCCCCTTTCTTGATAGGTCTAAATAAGGATTATATATCTTCATGTTAGGTCTAAATGTGTAATACTTATATAGTGTTTTGTTTGTTTTGTCTTATAGGCTTATCAGCATGCAAGTTCAGTCATTCAATCTCTAACTGAGGAGGATATTAATGTCAAATTTTTGGTTCAGCTGGATAAATTGATACACCTATTGGAGACACCAAATTTTGCTTATCTCAGGCTGCAGGTGTGTTGCTGTTTCTTTCTTGATCAAGTCGATTTAAAACAGAATCCACCCTGGTCTACCTTTTGATTTAGTAAATTTAGCTATTTGTTTATTTCAATTTTGGTTTAGGTTACCTACCTGACAAAATTCTTGACTCTTGCATTAACTACTTTTGTTATTTTATCTTTAGGGTTTTGGTTGAGAGAGTAACTTATCATAACCACCCATAGGTTTTTGGTTCCCAAAAATATCTTTTTTTTTTTGGGGAAGGGGAAGGGGAAGGGGGGTGGTTAAAAAACAATTTGTAAATTTGTTAAATAGAGTAATGCTTATTTTTGTTTAAAAATAATGGTTTATTGGGATTGTTTCTTGTGAGGATCATTCCGATTTTTCATCTTACTTGCAGCTTCTTGAACCTGGAAGATATATATGGTTGTTAAAAGCTATGTATGGTCTTCTTATGCTACTGCCCCAGGCATGTCTTGTTAATATGATTTGCGATTTTTTTTTTTTTTTTTTTTTTTTTTTGAGATCCCATTTCATGTTTCTTTGTACTCGTTATTGCAGCAAAGTGCAGCCTTTAAAATCTTAAGGACTAGATTGAAGACCGTTCCTTCATATTCCTTTGACAAGGAGCATGATGGTAACATGAAAGATGATTCTCGGACCCTGCATAATGGAATAAACTTTGAATCGTGGTTGCAGAAATTCCAACATATGCAGAAACAGCATCGCATGCATTCTAAATCACAAGCACGCTCACAAAACAGCATTCCTACATCGTCATTCAAGGTTAGTCCGTTGTTCCTTGTCAATAGAGGTGGCAAAACAGACAGGTTGGCATGTTGGGTAAGGGACCCGTGTCACAACTTAATGCGAGTTGAGACGGGTCAGGTTTGTTCAACCTGCGAACATATTCTTTTTGATATTGTATTTGTTAAAGTAATACTCTAATTTTTTTTATATAGAAATTTAAGAAGTTTTTAGCATTCGTAAACACTTGTGGGAATTTAAACTCATTTGACATGTTTCCTTGCTAACTGACGAATTAAATTTACATGTGATCTAAATCACTGCAATATTATGTCAATGGGTCAAAATTGCCGCCTCTATTTTCACCTTGTGGTGTAATTTTAAGTCATACCCTCCTTAGGTGGGATTGAGTATTGTGTTTTTGGCCCCTCTGTTATTTGAAATAAGTCACCTCTTTGTTGCAGGTCAAGGAGGTCCAAAAACCCGAAGAATTTAGAGGACCGCCCGTGCCAGAGTTGACCAGGCCTCCTTCAAGATTATCCCGTAAAGGTCCTGGACAGTTACAACTATGATGGTGAACGTTGTTGACAAAGACTTTATTTGTTGCCATGGTCAAAATCTGGTACGAAATGTAGATTGTATATCGTAGTATTCTTTCCCTTTTAATTCTCGTTGAACTCGTGAAGGGTTTTTCTTTTTTTTTTTGGGGGTGTATTTTGTTGTTTGTTTTTTCAGTTTCCAGAATGGTGCTTGGCTTGGATGTCTTCGGGCTATTATTCTTTACTCTGGACCGTTTAATTGGTCTTGTGGTTGTGTTATTTTTGTTGAAAACCACAGAGGACCAGAGATTAGATATTTTGAGTTAGAGGCTGCTCATCCTTTCAATAATATATATTCTTATGATAACAAGTCGGAAGGTGGCTTTTTGTTCCGTACATTTTGATGTTATTTGCAAATTTTATTTAATAATAGTAGTTATCGAAGGTGATACTAATTGGCTCACTTTCAAGTGATTATATGGAATTTAAATTACAAATTTGGTCGTTCTGGTTTAGTAGTTACGCATTTCGTCTCCGGGTTTGAAGTTTTACGGTTTTTTATACCATCGGTCCCTCTTTCGTTTGAGATCCTTATTCTTTTTACTTGTTCAATTTTTCCCAACTTTTAATTTAATTCATAATATTATTTAATATCTAATTTAAAAAAATATATATAATATAGATAAAATCTCTCATTTTCTCTCCTATTATCACTCTCATAGTCACATTTATTCATATTCTTCCCTCTCAGTCTCTTTTACGCTGTGTTCCTGAATTTTAGATACGAAAGAAAAGAGTAGAAAAGAAAATTAAGGAGAGAAAAGAAATGATAATAGTTTTAGTTTTTCGCGTTCCTAAGATTAAAAGAAAAGAAAAGAAAGAGTATTGTTTTTATTTTGTGTTCCCGAGTCGGAGAGAAAGGGAAAAAATGAGTTGTATTACAATAATACCCTTATTTTCTAAAATTATTAGTTGTTAGTAGGGGTAATTTAGTCACTAATGAAAAATCATAAAACTTTTCCTTTCCTTTCCTTCCAAATCTTCCCACTTTTGGGAGGAAAGTTTAGAAGAGAATGTTAATGAAATTTTCCTTCCAAACCCCTTCTCTTCTCTCCTTAAAAACATTCTGGAACACAAATTTTTTTTAATTCTTTCTTCCTTCCTTCCAAATCACTTCTTTTCTCTTCAAATTAAAATTCTGGAACACAGCGTTAATGAATGAAAAGGGTGGAAAGGAAAGCATTATGAGCTTATTTTATCTTAATTCTTATACTTTAAAAAAATGTGAGAAAAGACCAAAAGTATGCATTTTTGAAAACATAAATAGACTATTTTGTTTATAATAAAGCTTGTTGCCTCTTTGGTGGTACTTTGTTAATGTTGGAAGAAAAGTTTTTTTCTTTTTTTTTCCTAAAAAGAAGGAAACATATATTGATTTTCTAAGTTTATTTGGAGAAGTTTGTTGGACACTATTAATTAGGAAATTTTTATTGAAATTAAAGGTAAATATGGGTTAGGTCTAAATGATTGGGTCTAAGGTAAAAATATGACGATTATCAAATTTCGAGTTTTTCTTCTAGAAATACTTATTTTGGACATTTATTCCAAAGGGATAGACCAAATGTGTGTCATTCTTACAATTTGAGCTAAAAGTAAATTTAGCAAATATTAAGTTGCTCATATGATGTTGGAGTTGATTGGTTGATACCAGGAAAGATAAAGATAAAGGTTTTTTTAAATATCTTAGGTTATCGATGGATAACATGACATCATGTGAAGATTGGTCGTCAATAATTTAAAAGTTGAATAGTCGGTCATCATTGTGAAAATCTAATTTCTTTCCTTCGGTGGTTGACTTATTTTGTCAAAGGTCGTACCGGGCAAACTTCCAATATGGTATGTGTATATATATATATATATATATATATATATATATAGGGAGCGGTTCAAACGAGAACTGTTTTTCGTACGAGAACTGCGAGAACCATT
>JAUEJL010105355.1:0-12917 GCA_032274825.1 Drosophyllum lusitanicum | reverse complement strand
GTAGGTCCGAGTAATGCCGAGTAGGACCGAGTTTTGACCGGCTTTGACCGCATCCGAGTAATGTGGCCGAGTAGCTCTGACTCGCCTCGGTAGGTGGCCGATTTCCGAGTACTCCCCGAGTACTCGGCTGCCTAGGCCGAGTTTTACAACACTGCCTAAGAGTGAGAGATGGTCTCGGGGCAGGGGAAAAAAGGGTGGAAGCCCCAATAGGAACACCATCCCACCCTCATTGGCCCTCCCAAAATTCACCCCGCCAAGCCCTCTAGGCCGAAGAAAGATGCATATCCCTGTCACTTTTTTCTTTTTTTTAATGTTTTTAGTTATAAAGGGGGATTGTAGGGTAGAAAGATGACCACCACGGGGGTTTTATTGGGGTAGAAAGATGGAAGGGGTAGAGAGAAAAGTTGATGTGGCACTGATGTGACAATTGGGGTGGTCGGGTGAAAAGATGACCATATCCTCCACTCTAAAAAGGTCTGAAAATCAGCAGTGGATAATTTGAATATGACAAGAGGCGGCATAGTGAGATTCAAAAGTGGATAGAAAGATTCAGATAATTTTGACATCAGGTTTGCAATACATACAAACACCTCCTTACTTCCTCAGTTTACGTACCTTTCACCAATTGTCTTTAATGTAGCTGGTCCAAATTCTATTAACTTTTTGATGAGTGGGACAATGTTCCTTTTAAGCATTGTATTGATTGGAGTTGGGTACTTTTGACCAATATATATACAAAATAAGTCAGTTTGGGCTATGCTTTATCTCCTAACAGCCAAATAGGGCAATAAAAAAGATCTAACTAACTAGGAAATGGGTCAAAGTGGGTTGAAAGTCATCCCTGATGTATTCAGAGAAAAACCTTCTAAATGACTTTAGTAATATTATTGTGATAATTAAGTCTTTTAATCACATGCAACACATTAATCATTTATTAATTTCAAAAAGAAGAATAAAATTGTTTGCAGGTCGGGCCTGGCCCAACCCACCCATGTTGGTACCCCTTGCATTTGATGAAATAAACATAAAGTTAATGTAACTTCATAGTTATGATAATTAGAAGGTCATAAGTTCCCATCTCACATCCAGCCGTTGCCCCATCACCATGTCTCATCTCACAAAGTTCTGCCTTTTGTTAGGAGAAAGACAGCATGTTCTTTGTCATTGTGTTTTATGTTTTTTATGTATGTATATATTTTTAAAAAGGTCTTGATAACAGGAGGGATCGTGAAGGATACCCTTCGCCCTAAAATACCAGAGAAGTGTGATACTGAGTGGAGGATGTTAATGGAGCAATGCTGGTTAGCGGACCCCACCTTGCGGCCTTCATTTACAGAGATCACAAATAGATTGCGGGCCATGTCCAAAGCCCTCCAAGCAAATGGAAACAAAAAAGGTCAGCACGTATAGTTGAATAGGTTTTGTGTTTATATTGTATCTATCTAGTGTCTGTCTGTTACTTTTCTTGTTCATTTGTTCATTCTTTTCACTGGGAAACGCTTTGTGTTACCAACAAGCCTTTGGCCTAGTGGTATCAAAGGCAGGGACCATCAACCAAGGGGTGTGGATCCAAGTCCCAAGAGGGACAAGTATGTGTGAGTATTTTGGGTTTCAAAAAACTTTTGGTGTTAATAATGTCATAGCTCGAAAGGGTATTTGTGTAATTTAGATGAGCCATACACACCGGAATGGATGGATATGGTTATCTTGTTTGCATTATGTATTGTAGTTACGTAGAGCTAAAATATTCACCCGATAATTTTTGCTTAAATACTGAAGTCACCCCAACATTTGAGTATTAGCAGAATCTAAAATTCAATACCTCCTTTAGCTACACAGTCATTTTGCAAATTTAGTTAAAACATTAGGTTTCTTATCATCTTTGATTAAAGATGATACACATATAGCGTTAGCTTATTAACTGCCTACATATGATATGAAACCTCTAAAAGTCCTCATTTTTTGAATTTCTGATATCATAGCTTATGCCGCACTTTAATCGTGTATTATGGAAATCGTATCCTAAAGATATGTAATGTTATGTTTTTGTAACTTTCTATGTTTAAGTTGGTAACCCCTTATCCCTCATACCATCACACCATGTCACGTCAGCATTTTCTATATTACACTATTCACCAATTTTATTATACTAAGAGGAAGAAACAACTTGATCTAAACTCATGTTGGATCCTCCAAACAATCACGCCGTGTTCAAGGTATGAGAGGTGAATCATGATGGGAGATTGGGATCGCAACTCACAAAAGACCCCCTAAGATATTGTATTCAAGATGCATTAAACGACGAGTTGGCCATGTGTGTCGTGAAACCAACTGGATCACTAATACAGATCCAAATCATACTTTTACATAAGCCTTTTTTTGGTTTAAATGTATGTAATAAGGATTAAGAAGTTAAATCCCGTAAACGGGTTAATATAAGATTAAAAGAAAATTTCTAAATTAAGACTTAGATATTTAAATTTCACATTTTAGCTAAAAGAAAATCAATTTTGCATCTCTTTCTTTCTGGGTTAAGATCTTATATTTGGTTAAATATGATCCATCATGTTTTCTTACAAACATAAGAGTGAGACCTGTAAAATGACACATTCTTGACTTAAAATATATGTTTGTGAGAGGACATGATGATTTATGTTGATTACAACATTAGAGGATTTTAACCCTTTCAGTATATATGCCGAAGTAGTTTTTTTGAAAAGTGGAATTATTATTAAATTAAGAAAGAAAAACAAGAGAAACAAAATGCTCCACCTGAACTAGATCCATGGGATCAAACTCCAAGTACAATAGAGCTTAAAACCACCACAAAAACCAAACACGCAGAAAGAAAAACAGACCATCAGCTATTAAGAGATTTCACGAGAGCAAGCGAAGCCTCAACAGGTTTTGCACCCAAATATTTCGGGAGAAACATCTTTACTTGAATTTCCAAGAAAAATTAAAGAATTTCTCGCCTGCCATATAAGATAAACGATGCTTTCCAAACTGCATTTTTATCATCCAAAAATCTCCTAGAATCTTCAAATACAGCCACTCTTTTACCTCAAAAAAGGCTTTTTTTTCACCATTTACCAAATCTATCCCAAACTAAAACGTGATTAATTGATTCTACTTGTTGCCCACACCATGTAGCCGACCAAGCAAGGCCCTCCAAACTAAGATCCACACCTTCTTAAGGAATCAGCTTGCATCTCATAGTTTCCACATCCGAGGTGACCGCCACATTAGAGATCGGTAACCATTTATCTTCAAGCTCAGCTTTAAGGTCTTTGACAAGAAAATCTTCCCTGTGATTAATAGCCCACCACCAATTATCACACCCACAAACTTTTCTAGTATAAACAATCTAGAAAGCTTAAGACCAAATTTCCAGCCCATCTATCTTCCCAAAAAGATGTATCTTCTCCACTCTCAATAACTTTCATAAAGAAAATTTTAAACCCAACACTTGCCTCCTCTATCAAATCCCTAACCTCAAGAATGTTACCCCAAATATTTCCTAACCTATGACTTCTCCTTCTATCAAACCCTCCATCGAGACCACAGATACTTTTAATGACTCTCACCCACAAAGCATCACTGCCCACCCTAAACCACCATCATCATTTTCCTGAAAGAGACCGTATTTTTGTCTTTAAACTCCAGTTTTCAGCCCGCTCCCTTTCATATGGTTGAATTACCCTTTACCGGTTAACCCAAACACGTTTTTTATTGTCTTCCCACCCCCACCCCCACCCCCACCCCAGAAGAAGTTTTTTTTCTAAAACTCTCAACAAAATTTAACACGCAAGAGGGAGCACGAAAAATCGAAAAGAAATACGATAAGTTGCTTAAGACCAATTGAATTAGAGTCAATCTCCCACTAAATTACAAGGTTTTTGCTTTCCAAAATCCCAACCTCGAATTGAATTTCTTGATGACCGGATGCCAATTCGAAAACCTCCTCCCCTAAACACTCACCAAGAGACCCAAATATACAAAAGGAAGTCCTTCAGCTTTGCCCCTAGACACTACTTTTTTCAAAGTTGATGCTTAGACCAGAAACATTTTCAAAGCACTTTAATATATTCACCAAATTCCAAACTAATCTAGAATTCCATGGCCCAAAAAAGATCGAGTCGTCAACATGTTGTAGATGAGACACTTGTAGCCTGTCATGATTAAGTTTAATCCCTTTGATTAGACCATTTGCCATTGCCTCTGGAACCATTTTATATATTTAACCCTTCCGTTGCTATAAAAAATAAATAAGGAGAGAGAGGATCACCTTGTTGAATTCCTCTTTCCAAGTAAAATTCTCTAGAAGGCGAGCCATTGCTTAAAACTAAAACAACCGCTGATTTACAACAACTCGCAATCTATTTACGCCATTTCCACCCAAAACCCAATTGTCCGTTATCCCGGGCAAAGAGTTCTAATTTAATCTATCAAAGGTTTCTTCATAGTCTACCACGAAAGCGAAACCCTTTCGATTTCTTTTCTTTACATAATCTACTACTTCAATCGCGATTAAAACACAAATGCAATTTGAACTTTCCCAACCAAGCCATCAATTACTGTCATTATTTTTTCGGCCAACACTTTTGAAATTATCTTATAATATCCACCGATGAGACTAATAAGACGAAAATCTTTTAAACACAGAATAATTTGCTTTTGGAATTAAGCAGATAAGGGAAGAATTACCATTTTCCTAAAACCAATCAATTGCCACTATCAAATCGGTTTTAATAACATCCCAATATTCTTTGTAAAATTTAAAGTTAGAACACTTTAGCCCTTCTGCTGTTTTACAATTTCCTGACAATAAAGAATTAAAGATTAAAATAATAATGTAAAAAATGTATACATTAGTATTTGGCATATAACTTATAATCTATTAGTTTAACTAGTGGTTTTCAATTTAAATTGATAACTTTTTAATTGATTGATGATTTGTACGTAATAAATTTATCTGTATATAACTTCATGATTTATAATTTATACTATGTGCTATTTACTATTTGTACAAATCAATTTCTTTTTTTAATCAAAGGTGACACATCTTATAAATTACATTTTTGGTCCCATAGGTTTGATGGTTTTGGTTCATAACTTTGTGTGCATATTTGGTCCCTAAATGACAAAGTTTTTACCAATTTAGTCCTTGATCAAACTAAATATACCAAATTTCCCTTGCCCTCTTAATTCCTCCATTTTCTTTTAATTTGTTATTACTTTTAAAATATTAATTAATGTTAAATTTAAAAAAAAATAAAGCAAACACATTATATAAACACATAATCTCTCTTTATCATCTTAATATCTCTCTCTCTTTCTCCCTTAGACTCTAGACAACATCTCCACCGCCACCATCTTTTACAGCTGAATCACCACCATAAACGACGCCCCTAAAACTCTCTCTCTTTCTCTACCTATGTCGCACCACCACCACCTACGACCCCCTCCCTACGGTTCCGACATGAAACCCCCTACGGTTCCGACGCAAACCGCCTTTGATTCGACTCCAAACCCCCTTCGATTAGGTTTTCTTCTTGATTAGGGTTTCTTGAAGATGAAGGAGGTGGCCATTTACAAATCTATAAAATTGTGGTTATTTACAGATCTGTTCTTGATCTTATTTACAGATCTATAAATTGGTATTCAATTCCGGGTTTTATATTGGTGATTGTTGTTAGGAATGTGCGTGGGGCGGTTTAAAGCTCAAACCGAACCGAACCCGCTAATTTTGATTTTAGGATTTTCAAACCCAATGGTTTCGGTTTCTATCGATTTCGGTTTTGGTGTGTTCTAGTAATTAACGGTTTAGTTTCGATTTTAAAACTGAACCCACTTGATTTTCAACATTAATATATAATTTTTTGTGCTAACCTTCATTTTTCCAGCATTATACACAAATTTCAGCAATAATATCTTTCTAGCATTAAAATTTAATGTCTAATAACATATTTTAGCACTAAATACCATTTTCAGCTCAAATGTTCAAAATATAACATATTTTGTAAGCATATAGTCATAATATAAACGTCGATCTAAAAAGAGATAAATGACAAAGGAAATGAAAAGTTATTGACCCTAGTAATTGGACCTTGAAGTATTTAATATGCTTCATTGACTTCTGTTTAATAACTATAAAATTAAAAAACATATATGATATTTTAAATATTAGTGAGTCGGTTTCTTAATGGGACGGTTTCTGGTTAAAACCGAAACTGAACCGAACCCATTGGTTCAGTTTTGTCAGTTTTAACAGATTGGGTTTGGTTTCGGTTTCTATGCTCACCCCTAGTTATTGTTGAAGATGGAGGGAGGTTGTGGTTGAATATGAAGGAGAAGGGGTGGTGGTGGCTGAATATGAAGAAGGGCGGTGGTGATGGTTGTGGTTGAATATGAAGGAGGAAGGCGATGGAGATGGTTATGAATGAAGATGAAAGATGTGGTAGTGATGATTGTGGTAAAAGATGAAGCAGGTGACAGAGGTGATGTGAGAGAGGGAGGGCACTGGGTGGTGGAGGTGTGGTGGTGGTGACAGGTGATGCCGATCGTGAGAGGTTGTAGAGCAGAGAGAGAGAGAGAAAAGGAGGAGGGAGAAAGAGGGATAGATTGATTAAGAAGAGATATATTTAAGATGATAAAGAGAGATAGAGTATATATAATCTGATTTCTTTTATTTTTTAAAAAGTAATATTAAGTAATTTTTAAAAAGTAATTACAATGAAAATGAAAGAAATTAAGAGGAATAGGAAAATTTACTCTTTTTAGTTTGACTATGGATCAAATTCATAATAAGTTTGTCATTTAGAGACTAAATATGTAAAAAAAAGAAAGTGTTAGACACTAAAACCAAATCACATGAACCAAAAATGTAATTAACTCTAATTGTTTTGATAGAAAAAAAAGTGTTGCTAAATAGACACCCCAAAACACCCTAAATAAAAAATCAAACTCTATTTCAATTTGGATAACGTTTTCCCATATTTTCTCTATTTTCTAGTATTTTAAATATCAAACAAGCCCCTGTATTCCTTTATTTTACATTTAGTATTTGGTTTTTGGTACACGTAGAACTTCACAAGGTGCAATTCATTTTTACAAAATGAAAATTTAATCTAATTAACGTATGATGAATATAAATGTCACCGTTAGGGTCTCTGTAAAAAGGAAGATACATATGAAAGAATAATATAAAAAACAATTTAAATTAATAAATGGGGTTCCAGAAATATTATGGAATATAGTTTTATTAATTTTTGTTATGACCCACTCCTTTTTAAAATTTACTCGAATGGCGGATAAATACTTCGTTGTTCTATTAATATTATAAAATTAGTTATACACAACAACTTGATGCATTATCAACTTGAATCATATGTTGTTAACCAGTTGTATCTGTTGTGTATGAAAAAATTATATTACGTACAAATTAGTTCCCAAAAAATATATACTATAATTTTCTAAATTTAAAATTGTTATCATACTTAAACATTAAATGCATGATCATATTTTAAAACGTGAACTGGACGTGGCTATCTCTATACTTTTTAGAAATAAATAGGGGTTTTTTTGCGTCAGATATTTAAAAATAAAAACTTTATTTTGCGTTAATCATTTAAATACGTTTATTCAAACATTTAATGTTTACCTTAATAAAATTATAAGTGTCTTTATAGTATTTATGGAGTGATATATTTTTTGTTTCATATTTTCATAAAAAATAAGACAAAAGTAGTCACATGTGTCTTAAAATAAGAATAAAGACAAAATTAGTTAAGACAAAAGAATTACGGTGTCTATTTAACTAAATTAGGGGTCTATTTAGTTATTAAAAAAAATAAAATCCGAATAAGCATTAAATTTGGAAGCGTTCACGTTCATTGTTACAAGTGAGAAATAGATGGTGTTTATTTAGCTAAATTAGGGGGTCTATTTAGTTATTAAAAAAAACAAAATCCGAATAAGCATTAAATTTGGAAGCGTCCACGTTCATTGCAAGTGAGAAATAGATGGTGTCTATTTAGCTAAATTAGGGGGTCTATTTAGTTATTAAAAAAAATAAAATCCGAATAAGCATTAAATATGGAAGCGTCCACGTTCATTGTTACGATTGAGAAATAGACGGTGTCTATTTAGCTAAATTAGGAAGTCTATTTAGTTATTAAAAAAAATAAAATCCGAATAAGCATTAAATTTGAAAGCGTCCAAGTTCATTGTTACAAGTGAGAAATAGATGGTGTTATTGCGTCCATGTTCATTTTAACAATCAAACAAAAAGCGTGCGTCATAAAAATTCAACACGCCGCTTATCCATTGTCAACGACATGTTAACTCATTTTTTTCAAAATAAGTCGTCTCATATTTGATACAAAGTCTTCAAAATCTAAAGCTTAAAAAACCACTTCAAACATAAAATATGTATGATTTTAGAGAAAAATTAAAGGGAGAATTTCATATATATCCTTATAAACTACCTTAATTATGTATATATCCTTCCAAACTTAAATATTACGTATATATCCTTTCAAAACTTCTAAACTCTCAAATATATCCTTATATCCAATTTAATAATTTTTAAATAATTTAAAAATTAAAAAATATAATCCTAATCTATTTTAGTCATAAAATCCCCTAAATACCCTTAACCATTCTTTACCTATCTTCCATCTTCATAAAAGCAACGATGAAGAAGCCAGATTTTGAGAATTTCCGACTCTGCATAGGATCGAGAATTCCGACCCTGCATAAAATCGAGAATTTACGCTTCCACTGCCGGCCTTTGATTTTGATACACCAATGAAACGAAAGATGATCTTCAATGTATCTTCTCCATCGATGATGATTAATTCTTCTTCACCGTAATATGTAATCTTCTAACTTGCTCCATATATCTCTTTGTTTTTTTTAATTTGTTCCCTAGCTATATGTATACATATATAATGTTTATTATATTCATCCATCACGTTTTCCAACGATTTTTTCTTCAGAGCATGAATACTTAGATACTGGATTGAAGGATGTGATGTCTCTCCCCTTTCCATGCGTTATTCAATTTCCGATTTCGTTTTCGATGTAGTTATTTATCCTAACTATTTTCTTTACTTGTTCATACTTGATTTTGATTTCTTGTTTGTTCTTGCAGTAGATTGACATTTCTTGGTTCGATTTTTTCAATGAAGATAGAAGATAGGTAAAGAATGGTTAAGGGTATTTAGGGGATTTTATCACTAAATTAAGTTAGGGATTATGTTTTTAATTTTTAAATTATTTAAAAATTATTAAATTTGATATAAGGATATATTTGAGAGTTTAAAAGTTTTAAAAGGATATATACGTAATATTTAAATTTAGAAGGATATATATAACGTAATTAAGATAATTTACAAGAATATATATGAAATTCTTGCTAGAAAGCATTGTATCACACTATTGTCTTTTGTATAAAAGGAGTAAACATATTAAATAGCATCATACTTCAGTTAAAGCTGCGTTATAGGCAAGTTACTTTTATTAACATCTCGTTATAAGTAACTTGGTTTTTTGATTATCAATGTGTGTGTATATATATATCATGATTTGTAACTTACATTTTTTATCAACATATGTAACATTCTTTTGTTAGTTTACCAATATAAAAGTATCATTTAAATTGTCTTAAAACATGAATATGGTGGCTACCGGCTATATCAGTCACAAAAAATGTATTTAAATTTAAACCTAATTAAAACATAGCTATTACAATTAAAGACAAATAACGAGTTCTGAAGCTAATTAATGGTTAAACATCGCCCTCTTCTTTAGCCTCTATCATTAACATGTGTGGAGAGTTGGTGTAGATAGGGAATTTGATTTCAGGTTTCATTGAAGATGTAAAGTTATGTTTAGGTGTTAAGGTTCGATTTAGATGTCGTTGAAATCAATTTCTGATATCTTTTATTTATGTTTTCATTCGTGGTGTTCTTTACGCATCACTTCATTTTCATAGTCTTAATTTGTGCTAGTTATGTTGATTCCATTTTAAATTTGTGATTTGGTTGTAAACATGTTTATTTAGGAATAATGTGGCGTTTGGTTCTATGATTGTTTCTTTGTTGGAACTGAAATCTGTAAAGGAATTGGAATGTAAATGAATTGGATTTGGAATTTATTTTCTTATCTTATCTGTTTGGTTGCACAATGGGAATGATTTGGAATGTATTTTCTTACCCACCACTAACACCAACACCACCGTCCCAACATCACAGCCACCGCCGCCAACACCACCGAAGCCTAATCGAAGATGGGAAGGAGGGAACGAAGGATTGGAAGACGACAGAGTCACAGGGGTGGCGTTTGATTCACTACGGCAGCGGACGGTCTTTTGGTTCACGGCGTCGAAGACTGAAACTCTAATCGAAGACGAAAACGAAGGAAACCAAGCACATCCGTCACCGTCGCTAGTCGGAACAACATATCCGTTCACCGGTCACCACATCCGTCGTCGTCGCTGGTCATGATGAGAAGGTGGGTGAGCAGATAGAATCTCAATTCCATTGGTGATGAGAAGAATTTTACTTTTCAGGGCAAGTTTTCCTATCTCCAATTCCTTCCCTCAATATTGAACCAAACATGTGATTTTATGAGAATTAGATTCCAATTCCTTAGGATTTATAAGGAATCCATCAAACCAAATAGCTTTTGTAGTGTCAGTTTCAGTTGAAACTGTATTCAGGTATAGTCAAATCTATTTGGGTGAGGAGATATACAATTAGGTAATTGAGAAGTTTGTGAAACAAGGGTATGCGAGAAAGCTAATTAATAAGATAACACACACAAACTCATAGCGGGAGGCTGAAGTTGCACTTATCGACACCAAAAAGGGTTTGCTAGTTGTAACTCCAACTTTTTAAAAAAATTAGATTACCAAGACAAGTAACACGATTTCTTAAACCAATGATTCAATTCGATCTTCCACCAAATATTTCTTGAATCAGTCATTAGCATTTCAAATTAAAATATCATAAAACTTGATTGAAAACATTTAAAGTATTTCATAAAATGTCTCGAAGCAACTTAAAAGCAAGCAATCGACATCACAAGAAAGCATAGAAAACTCTAAACGAGGTTGTCTTTATAGTGTTAGAGACTTCTATTTGCCCTCGTTGTTCCACCGGCTCCACTTGGAAATGGTGAATCAACAACAATAAGTATATAACTTAGCGAACATACGCAAGCTTATACACCAAAGTGGGTATTAGTAATCTCATAGAGTTCGAGATTGAAAATACAATCCGGATGGAATTGTGTTTTTAATTCGAGTCAAGCTCGAGCTTGATATCATTTCAACTTGAATTAACTTGACCATACCCCCAAAAAAAGATATCAAATTTAAATCTAGTGAGTTTTTACTTCTCACATGACTTTGTTCATATAAAGAGAATTAAAGCTTACATCTAGATTCTAGAGTATCTAAATAGTATTTTGCTTTTCAAAAATAATAATAAAACACGATTGTCTTTTCCTAAAAGATGGTCCAAAAATTTTCATATAATGGGTGTTTTTGACGGAAGCAATTGTTAACTGGAGCTGAAAGTCGTATCATTTATTTTTATATGTGTTTGGCAAAATAGCTGGTAATTAAAGCTAAATAGTGTAAAACGACAAAAAAGGTTGGATCATAAAAATATGAGGAAATATAAAACAAATAAAGAGAATCTTCCTACTCTAATAAACAAGTAAATGTCAAGCCACGTGGCACGTTTCTAGGCCGCTTTTTATTCAAATTCCCGCTCCACAGCTCTATTGTAAGCTATTGTCACGTGTCTTGGTTCCTTCTCTGCCCTCGCTCCTCTACCTTTGTCTCAATTGCCGGGGAGAATATCATTACTTAGGGGGTGTTTGTGTATAGGTAAGCTTATTTTTTTGAGCTTAAGCTTATTGACTTTTTAATTTATGAGCTTTTTAGCTTTTTAGTAAAAAAAGTGTTTGGATTAGCTTATAACTTATAAGTTAATAATCTACTTTTAAAAATGTGTTTGACTTAGCTTATTATTGTAAAATGACTAAAAAAGACATGCTTACATTTGAGAAAGAGAACGTATTGGGAAAAGAAGAAAAGATAAGGGTATATATATATATAAGTACAAAGATAAGCTCACGTAGAGAAAAATAAGTTACTTTCATTTGACTTATTAAAATGGGCTTATTTTTACTCAAAATAAACCAATAATCTTAAGCTAATAAGCTAAGCCAAACACCATATTTTTCATAAACTCATAAAATAAGCTAATAAACTAAAAAGCTCTCAAAATAAGCTAAAACAAACACCCCCTTGTCTATCTCCCTTAACCTACTTTCACCTTCTCGCCAACGTGATCTGCCGTTTTCTTATTTTCTTACCGATGTGCGTATAGCGTACCAGTTTTATATTTATAAAATCCGAATTATTTAGCACGACTACAACACAAATAGGTAAGAGAACCTAATCGTCTCGTAGTATAGTAAATAAGTACTGGTGTCGAACACAAGGAGAACGAGTATGATTTTGAATATAACTGTACTAATTAATTATTAAACTAATAAAACAACTAAAAAGGGGGAATTTAGAATCTTATCAACAAAGATTCAAACTTTACCACTCTAAATTACTACTAACACTATTAAATTCCAAAAGCAAACAAAAGAGAGCCAAAAGCAAAAATCTTTATGTATTTAAACTTATCAATTCAAAGGTTTCCCTCTCTAGACTCGATTTCACCTCTTTTTAGCTAATTAATTCAATTAACGTGTGCAATGGACATATAATCACTATATACCGATTCCTATATTAGTTATACTTATGGTCATATTATATAACTCTATAATTATGGTTTTAACAAACCTTATGGTCATGAGATTGATCAAAACACATAATTAGCCGATTT
>JAUEJL010105344.1:0-12917 GCA_032274825.1 Drosophyllum lusitanicum | reverse complement strand
ATCACCCAAGCAGTTGCAGAAGTGATTATCTCATGAGATTTTGATTGATCACGTTTTTTTACAAATTTACCAAACTACACTTAAATATATTATAATAAAATGACAATTTACTTCCTCAATTGATAGATATAGTAATATCTAATTCCTAAATGTTTACCATGGTACGATATAAACAATAGATCTCTTGATTGTGGAATTTGATTCTTATATGATTTTTCACCTTTAAGACCATTCGCATCGGTGGACTACCCAACGTTGGGTTGGGGTTCCACCCAATGGGAACACCAAAACATCCAATTGGGTTGATGGTGATTGGGTTCTACACCGGGTTCCTAAACCCGTTTCCTTTTTCTTTTTTTTTTGTTTCTTCTCTCTCATATTTAATATATATTTTTTATTAATATTTGATATGGATTAAAAAGGTTGGATGTGAAGGTTTGTGGGTTTGATAAGGTTGAAGGTGGAAGATGATGTAGATGCTAATGTAGCATGGAGTAAGTTGGATTGAATGCTGATGGTCTAAGTAGAGTTTAAAAAATCTGGTTTCGCATAAGCTACTAGGGAGACTAGATCGAGGGTGTCCGGCCCCCTGTACTCAACTTAAATGATTAATACTACTAGCTTCAATCCGCTATATTAAGTTAACCACCTTTAATCCCAAGTTAAAAATGATGACTCGTTTTTTATTTTACTCTCGAATGATCACTCACTACATAACACTTGTATTCTTTATATTATTTTATTATTTCTGTTGCATAATGCATTCTTTTAAAATCGTACATTTCTTATTTAGGAGTAATGTCCCCCCTCAACTAAAAGCTATGGCTCATTCTTTAAAATGAGAGACTCATTTTTTCATACATAGCTTACAAGAAAACTAATCTCAATCGCTGTAATTTACTATTTACTATTTATGTTATGTTACTTATATACTATCATATTTCCTTAGTAGTAATAGGCCCCCGAACTAAAAGTTATGGCTCCGCCCTTGTTTTAGCTATAATTAATGTTGACAATCGAGACATGAACCTGAAACCCGACTTGAACCGAACACGAAATGGGTTGATATTAACCCGACACAAAACTAAAATGGCTCGACACGAACATGACACGAAAAAAGATTGGTCAATTTCAGATAAAACCTGCTTACCTGATAAAGAACTGATTAACACCTGATTTGGTTAAAAAAATGTATTAATTAAATATAAAATTACATAAAATTTTAAGTAAAGATGATAAGTTTAAAATGTGTTAAAGTTTGAACCTAAAAATAGCGCTCAAATTAAATTGAAATTCTCAAAAATCAAAATTTAAATTCCATTTTTTAGAGCCAATACCCGACTAGTAAAATGGGGTGGTTCAAGACTCGAATCCAACCCGAAAATCCCGTTTTTGAAGTTAATTTTATGTATTTTAAAGTCAATTTTATATGCAACGTTTTCCTTGAATATTGGATTAACCTGAAGCCCAGCCCGAAAATTCGAATTTATCTCCGGAAAGACAACCCGTTTTTCCCGGTATAATGGGTCGACCCGAAACATGACCCGAACCTAATACAAATTAAAGCGACGCGAACAAAACCTAACAAGAAATTAACTTGGGTCGAAAATGACCAACATAAAAGAGACACGACTCATTTTACCTAAAGACGACACATATTGAAGCTGCTTCAGAACATAATCTTGAAGAGTTAAGGTGTAAATGACTGAATTAACATGGCGGATCAGAAGAGATGTTTATCTTCCATGTAATAAATTAAAATTGCTTCTTAATTGTGAGATTTTATTGATTACATTAACAATTTATCGGCAGTTTTAATTATCTCTTCAAGTACTTTACCCCCAAAACTCGAAAAGAGAGTACGTTTAAATTCCGTTACGTAACTTTGTTATTTTACAAACTTTGTGCCGTACGTACGTATAAACAATCATTACTAGCTAGCCACGGTTCCGCTATCTAAAGATTCAAAGATACTACACGCAACCAGGCAGGTAGGCATGATTTAATAAATTGAAAGGATTTCATATATCATTGCAAACTTAGCTAATTATATATATATATATATAGGAGAAGGTTCATTTGACAACCATTTTTATTGCAAGAATCGCGAGAACTATTTGTAGCCATTGATCATAATTAATCAAGGGTTTATATTAATTGTGGCAAACATGTAATTAATTCAAAATACAGCCGTCATTTTTAGTTTCCAAAAATGGTGAAAGGGTATTTTAGGCAAATTGTCTAATTAAAGGGGAGACCACTTACCCCCAGTTTTTTAAAACTAAAATATCTACCAAACGCAAAGGTATTAAAATACGAAAATTATACCAAATTAACAAGAAAATTGTACTCTTTAATATGACATCCATATTGCTATACTTTTTCAAAGAATTTTTTTTCCATTTTTGCCTGTTTTTTTTCCAACACAGCATTAGATATTTGCACATGTGCACATATCACTGTCTTTTTTTCGAGCACAGGTGCATATAGGTGCACATGTGCAAATTACAATAGGTGCACATGTGCATATACCACTGTCTTTTTTCAGCACATACAATAAAGTCACATATGCACGGTGCATATGTGCACAACCTGTTCATACTACTAGGTTTTATTTTCGCACAGGTGCGTCTAGGTGCATATATGCACCGTGCACGTGTGCATATATGCACATGCACATGTATACCTAGATGCATGTGTGCACGTGCAACTCAAACTTGGCTTAGCCAAACTCATTGCTAAGGCTATAAATGAACCGAATAAACACGAACGGGGCTTGTTCGTATTCGTTCGTTTATTTTTAGCCGAACACATAAACGAACACGAACGGAATTCTGTGTTCGTGTTCGTTCGTTTAACTTTAGCTGAATAAATAAACGAACACGAACGAGAAACGAACGAGCATTTGTGTTCAATTATTTAAAAGATTGGTTCGTTCGTGTACATTTTTGTTCGTTTTTAAATGATAAACAAACGTAAAAGAAAGAACACACGTTATAATACAAATCCAAACATTATTAAGCACAAATAAACACTATATATACGCACACACACATATAATATAAATATATATAATATAAACGAACATAAACAACGGATAACCGAACGTTCATGAACATAAATGAATGAACGAGAGCTCTATTTGTGTTCGTTCGTTTAATTAAACGAAAGTAAAATATTTTCCGCGTTCGTTTTTTTGTTCGGCTAAAGTTAAATGTACGAACACGAACAAGCTCCCGTTTGTTTTCGTTTAGAACTCTAGTGCACGCCCAACTCAAAGTTTGTTTAGTCAACCTTATTTCTAACTCAAAAAATATAACAAAAAAGATCGGTAGAGTATAAGTATCTAATATATTACTGAAATTCAATAAAAATATAAATGGTTGTGATTAATAAATAGAAAAGGAGATAAAGGAAAAAAAGAAATAAATAAATAAAAAAAGTAATTCCTGTAACTTACAAAAATTAAAGAAAAAAAGAAACAAAAATTAAAATACTTTAACACCAAAAAAGGCATAGCACAGCTACAACAAAACACACAAATAAATATATTTTTTAATTATAATTTTGTCCTTTTAAAATAAATAAGGTTATTAAAACATTATTTAAATTGATTAATCCACAATGGTTCTCGCGATTCTCGCATTAAAAATAGTTCTCAAATAAACTTTTCTCTAGTAAAACATATATAGAGATATAAAATTTCTTAAAAGAGCGGTAAATTTATTCTAAATAAAAATTTCGTAAATAACATTATCATCAAATTTTTTATAGAACCTTATTATAATCAAATTTAAATTTTTTAATTTAATCCAATTCGACATGTTTACATAAATAACAACGAAAATATATAAATGTATCTACTAAATAATTTAAATAAATGTTGTTATTAAGATATTTAAGTGTTAACAAACTATAATACCAAAAAAATGAGATTTGAGGGAAACAACTAATTCATAAGCTATTTGAGGAAATAAATTGGGGTGGTTGATGGAAAAAATTCTAAAAATAAAATAATGATATCATAATAATTTTCTTTTAATATATATTAAAGATTAAAGATGAGTTTTTTTTCTCTTTTTTCTAAAGTCAAACACCCATCCATCTAATCTATTTATTTATAACAAAACTTGAACTCTCAAACTCGTAAAAAAAATAACACATTAATCAACTCTTGATACCGCTAGGATAAGACCTTTGGTGATTTATGAGTATTTCATAAAGCAAAGTCTAATACATGTAGTATGTATGGGTTGGTTTGGTTTGACTTTTATATGCTATCAATAGCGAACTGAAAATTTTCAAATTTTGAAAAATCAAAGCCGTTCAATTTTGGTTTTGAAGTGGTTAGATCTTCAAATCTTCGTTAGTTTTCAAATCGTTTTTTTATGTTTTTGAGTCAACACAATAAACAATGGTTCAATTTCTCCGTTCTATGTCCTTAACCCGAAATCAATGAAGGGTGAAAATTACTTACACGTCGCAACTTTAAAAGTTGGAGGCGAATCTATAGAATCAAAGAAGTGAAACCAGACACCAGCAACATAATGGCTAGAATCAAACACATTGAAATGAAATCAAACAGTGAAAATGAAATTGAGCATGAATCAAAATGAGAAAAGTACAATAAAGCAAGTGGCTATAACAATTAACAAATAAAATAAGGTAAAATAAGGTAATGAGTCCTAATTTATGTTTTAACACGATTCGGTTCATTTTCTAATCACTAATTGGTTTGGTTTTTTCAGTCGGTCTTACAAACGAAAACCAAATTAAACTGAAATATCTAGTATTTAAAAACTATGAAAATATGTCGGGTTTTTGGCTTTTGATTCAATCATAGTCTTCTTTGCCAGCCCTTAGGCCTTAACAAATGTTGCGTCCCTGTCTCAAGACTTTTTCTTAAAGACGGTTAAAATAAAAGTTTATGATAAATATACTTATAAGTCAATTTCTTGATGTTCAAGGGTTATACCTTTGTTTTCACACCTGGCTTGCTTAGCCTCCTTTTTTCTGTTAGGGGGTGGGGGGGGGGGGATTAGGCAACCTAATCTTCACACTACGTGCGCGGGTGTTTTCTTTACATGATTTCTTCATTTATTTTTTCTTCCCTTGTACTTACACCCACTCACTGACTCACTTACCCTTCATTCTTCTATACATCAAACAACTTAAGATCATCGGCATCCAACCCTTACTTACTCTCTCTAATCCACTGCCACATCAACATCCACATCACCTCCCACTTCCAACCCTCTCTAACCGAAAAAACCCCATATCCAACCCACATTAAATATTAATAAAAATCATATATTAATTAAGAGAGAGAAAGAGAGAACAAAAAAAGAAAAGAAAAAAGGGAACCGGCAGCTAGTTGATGAACCAGCTAGGGAACCCACCAGCTCCAACTAGTGGAGCAACAATGGTGTGTGGGGGCTAGACGGGGAACCAGCCAGCGCCGGTAACCCCCCGATGCGCATGGTCTAATCTTAGTAACACTTTGTCGTACTAGCAACTTCTATTGGATCTCACCTCAATTATTTTCAAACATTATCTACTTCGATCCATCCTCTTTGGAGTGTATGTTGTGTCGGAATTTATTTGTTCTCCAATCTCCTTGAAACAATTGATTCTAAGAATCCATTTCATAATTTCCTCCTTACTTATACAGTACGTTCTGCCTAAACTCTCAATGACATGCAGAGAGTTTTGGACATTGTTTATCAATTAATTAAATAAATGCACTTGATTTTTGTGATCGAGAATATCATTTATCACACTTTAGACTCACTCTAAAATAACTCACCTAAAGTAGAGATTGAGTGTGTATCAGTTTATGCTAAGATTAGTTTGTGCCTGTGATTGATGGTGAGTGAGTCTCTATATATGCTTCAACTAATTGACGACTATATATGACTCTTTTTTATTGATTCTTGCATATGCGTTATCAAGCTCGTAGTTGAATTCACTGATAAATTACATTACTTGTGAGTAGCAGTTCTCTCGATATGTTTTCACAAAAATCATTACGTACGTACGATCTTATTTACTAAAACCTTTTTTTGCTTGCTTCCTTCTTTGTAGCCTTGTGTGGTATGGTTATTCAAATCTTCAAGTAGCCGTTAGAACTAGAAGTGGTGGAATTTTAGTAACAACCATGTCAAGGTCATATTTCTTGGATCATTTTTGTCCTTAGCTAACTGATCTTTATTTTTTTTATAATGAAATTTACTTTCATTAATTTAAGTCAAAAACTCACACTATGAACACTTTAGTCTTGCCAATAACATATTATTAGAGAACCTGTAATGGGTACTCGTTAACGACAAAAAAAAGGACTAGTTATCCCCATGTTATCAAGTGAGTCGTTGTGGTGGTAACGAGCCGGGGTGCTTGTTATGTTTTTTTTTTTCAACCAATGAAAATCGAAATAAATAATTGAGTGTGAGTCCGGTGATTGTTGTTATGAGTGTTATCACTGCGATTGTTTAGTTATGAGATACGTATGTTAACGTGACAGCTAGTTATAACAGTTATTAGTTTTACCATTGTGGATGCTTTTATAGAAACGTAAATCAATGCACTTTGTAGTTTAGATTTCTTTGACCTAGCTATTTGATACCAATTTTATTTGTCGATTAGATGGTGAAATCTTCATTAAAAAATCATTTGATTCTTCAAGTGATTAAAATAATCCAATCTCCCAAGTAAAAATCTCATTTTTGAGCTTGAAAACAAAACCCTTGAAAATCATCAGTTTTCGTTAAGTTTCCGGTCGCAACGCTTATTTAGTCATCAAATTAAATTAATTAATAGTTGCCAATTAACATAAACTGAACCTTAGAGACAGTAGTGGAACTTGAACATCACTCTCGGGAGGAGGGGTAAAATGTAATAATTTTATTTTGGAGGGCGCTACCCTTGAATTTCTTTTAAAATACAAATATTTTATTATATAAATTATAGTAAAATATTAATGGAGCCAAAAATTTGGGAGGAGCAACAGCCATCTCCTATCCCTATTAAGTTCCTCCGTGCTTAGAGAGAAGCTAGGGAACAAACTAAGACCGAGCGTTATACAAGACTCGAAGCCAATGGGTATGCTCAGGTAGGGCCGGGAACACCAAAACGCATATGTCGGGTAGGTAAATCGATCTCCTCTACTCGATCGAGAAGACTAAACCTCACCCCCTTCCAACGGCACTTTTTTTTAAAAAATTACCGTTTGTGCAACGGTTAGTTTTTTTAATTATTTTTTATTTATTCAACCAACTAATCACTATATATACCACTATTATTCACCATTTTTTAACACTCTTCACTATATTCTCAACTCTTCACCATTTTTTATAAATTCTATTCTCCACTCTTCATTCTACTCATGGATCTTCAATCAAATTTCCCTTCATCCGGGCGTAACCGATCAAGGGTTTCGAGTTCCACACCTCAAAGGCCCGACAACCGTTTTTTATAAACATTCCGCCACCCACCTACCAACCAAAATCGTTTTTTTGCTCCACCATGGTTCACCTATACGGAGATGCTCAATCAACCCCAAAAAATTCCCCTCTCACATCTTAAATAATTATTTGTTAATATAAAAATAAAAAAATGAAAAATATGTAATTTGTTATTCTTTACTTTTATTAATGAATGAATGAATTTTATTATTTACTTAAATAATTATTTGTTAATATAAAAATAAAAAAAATGAAAAAAGTTTGGGTATAAGGGAAGGTATATCACTTATTTTGGGTAGGTAAAGGAAATGAAAGAGGAAATGATGTGCCGCTGATGTGGCATTGGGTAAGAGAAAGAAAAAGGAAGGGTATAACACATGACCTTAGCGTTTGGACCTTCGGCCTTTTGTTTGCCCGATGAAAACCGAAACTATATTTAGTTGAAAAGGCTATCATTGGTTATGCATGGTTGTTTTATTCTGGTTGAATGAGACAACTATGTATAAAAATAAATATTAAATAATATGATTATTGAAAATAAAGTAGAGTTTATAAAAAAGTTTTACAAGGAGTTTTAAAACAATGAGTTTTTACAGCATTACAAATTTTTTCAAGGAGTTTAAAAGTATAACATTTCATTTATAATTATTGTTGTATTTCAGATTTTGTTTTCAAATAAAGATTTCAAAATAAAATTTCTTTTATCGTAAAATTACAAGTCAACACCTTGAATTATAGGCGTTTTAACTTTTAAAAAGACAAAATAAGGTATTTATAAGTTTTAATTCGATCTCAAACCCCAAAAAAATCTTAAATTAGTATGCTACACATCTGATTGATATATATCCTACTTAAGGTATACTGTTCTTTACACGCTAAATCATATGTATCCTTTATCACACCTAGGGAGGTAAGCATATGTGAATCCATGTGAAGGTCACTTGTAGTTTTTGATGGTGTGGGAATGGTGATTATCGAATCAGATTTGGACCCAAACATAGATAGTATTAAACATGATGGAACTAAACGTATATTCGAAATACTATAAAGATCTATGAGTGGTATATGATACAATTTGTATATTAGTTACCTACAAGATTTATGTTCCAGACTCATTAATAGCTCATTAACAACTAATTAACAAGACTCATTAATAGATATAAAGATAGTAAACAATGTTCGTGGTCACTCTGATTAATTTACCCAGCGGAGATAGTAAAGAAGATTGGAGGGTGAAGATTGATTTGTCCATTTTTTGTTATATATACATCATGTATTTGTAGCTACAGATTAAACTTCTTTGTATGTGGTGGTTTAAAAGTGATACCAATAATATTTTGCTTTTCAAAAAAAATAAATAAAAAATAAATGGGTGTATTTTGGAAAAATCAAGCCTCATTAATTCATTAATCATTCACTCGGACATAATTTACGGTAGGGTAACTATATAAATGACCAAAATATCCCTATTAATGAGCATTAATGGTAGGGATGGCAAAAAACCCAAACCCGACGGGGAAACCTGAAACCCGAATTAAACGGGGTGGGACGGGGCGGATATTATCGGAGAACGGAGCGGGGAACGGGGCATTAACGGGTTTTGAGGTAGTGACTGGGGATGCCTTCCCCCGCCCCGCCCCGCCCCGATTATATATTATATTTATATATTTATTATTTAATATATATATATACATAAATAATTTGTATTGTATTTTATGGACGGTTTTACAACAGAAATCTTTGTTTTTCAACTGTATTTTTGTGAATGGATGTATAAATTTCGGGGCAAAAAAGGGGAACGGGGCGGGGATCAGGGTAAGCTATAGCCCCAATGGGGCACCCAGATAAGCTCCCCGACGGGGAATGGGGCAGGAATGGGGTAGAAGTTCCTTATCGGGTTCGGGTTCGGGTTCGTGGACGGGGATTGTTTGACCTGCCCCGAACCCGTCCCATTGCCATTCCTAATTAATGGTGGTTAGAAATGGTTCTAGCATTAAGAACACTTCTAAAACGAACTTCTCCCTACACACATATATGTATATGTATAAGGAGAAGTTCATTTGAAAAACACTTCTTATTGCGAGGACCACGATAACCACATTAATAACTTATTAATAGGGGTATTTTGATCATTTTATATAGTTTTGATTTTTCCAAAATACCTTTCATATACGAGTCATTAATTCATCATTAAGTAATCATTAATGGCGATAGCAGGGTGTGATACCTTATTTACAATTATATCATTAACATTATTAGTCATTGATTTATTTTAATTAAGGATCAATGTTAGTTTTTACGGTTCTCGTAATAAGAAAGATTCTCAAATGAAATATCCCCTATACACACACGCGAGCGAAGAATTGTTATGTTTTCGTGAATTTGTTTTTCTAATCTTGAATAAGTTGGTATATAATCATAAATGTTAGTAATTTACTAGTTTATCTATATTAACAACAGTACATTGCTATTTGGTTTTTAAAGATACAAATAAAAGTTAAAAATCGAGAAACCAATCCAAACCAAACCAGTATTTGTTGGTCTAATCTGCTGGTTTGACTAGTTTAGTAGTGCGCTTTGGTTTAATATTTCTTAAAATCAAAGTTCGTCGGTCTAGTTATCAATTTTTTATAAAACCCAGTGAACACCTTATTCAACATGAATAACACTCTTGTTCTCTTCAGGTGGAGGAATTTTTTATCCAAGAGGCCGGGTGAACAAATTTTAAAAGGTCTTGTGAAGAGGCACAAACTAGGAAATGTTCCCCAATGCTAATAGATACATATCCCACCTCCAGAGGAAGAATTTTAAGTCCTGAGCCAAAAACAAAAACTAGGAAAAAAATTATGGCCATTAAACAGAGGCAAAGTGTTCATGTGGCAGATAGCTTTAGCCTTCGTAAGTGGCTGGCAGCTTCATCAACTCTATTAGTGGGTATTGCATGCACCTACATGACTTCCATCAAGGGCCAAGTCTCGAACACCCTAAATCCAAACTGAAAGAAAACACCCTTTCCACCACCGCAAACTCTCATTTATTGTTGTCTGCATGCTTTCAAATACTTAACATCAAATAAATTATTAGATAGTTGATAAACTACAGCTTGTGAACAGGGATCAATAGTTAATAAATATTGAATAATGTATAATTACGAGACAGTTCATAAACTACGGTTTGTGAATAGGGAATAATAGTTGAGGTTACAAAGACCAAAGGGCCGGCTTGTAACCCAGCGTTATATGGTATTGTGGAGTGGTGCCCTCTCCCAAAAGGTTGTGGGTTCAAGTCCCGTTATGGACAATGAAGTAGATATAGGGGTAAATGTAGTGGGTGTGTGTTGTTTGCCGTTCAATTTTTTTTTTTTTTTTTTTTAAGGTTACAAAGATTAATAGGAAGACTTATTAGACTACACATAGGCTCCAAATGCACCGGGCAAATGATGCACTTGAATTCTTCATCTCTTTGTGAAATATTAGAGTAACTAACAACTTAAATATCTTTATCTGATTATCTGACTTATCTCACAAATCTCCATGTATTTTTTAGTAGCTAACCCATAACCCACTTCAATTGAAATATTAATTTGGTCTTCATGAACTGCAACCAACTGAGTAGATCTCTTTGTCCAGTAAGACTTGAAATTCAGGTGTTGGTATATACATGAAAAGCAAGAGGGTTCTATAACCATTTTGACAATTAACATAGGATACAAATTAAATCAATTTGTTCATAACAGACCTGGGAAGGGTGTCCAAGAAATTCACATAATGATCAACTCCCTCCATAGATTATTTAACAGGAAGATCATAAATTCTTTTGATGAAAAAACAGAAGAAAATACAAATCTAGACATGATTCAATGGAATATTTACCATGAATCCATTTTATGGACTAATGACCTTGTAGTAAAATCAAGATGGTAACCTGTAAAGGATACCAAAAGGACATAAAATGTTATGATGATTCCATTTCATTTGTTCAAATTACTAAATAAACCAATGAAACTCTAATTTAAGGCAAAATATAATATCATCATAGTGATGACTCTATTTGTTCTTTTTAAAAGGATTTTCCCTGTTAGCGTTTTTCCGGTCTGATGTAAGTTGTCTAACCGATGTTATCCGTGACCGTTTCCGGAAACAACCCCCTTGCCAATCCTTAATTGAAGGCCCCAGATTTGATCCCTTGACCTCCCTTGTGGGCAAAAGTGGATTATATATTTAGTGGACCACAAAGTGGATTATATATTTGTTGTGATCCTTAAATGGTATATACAAAGACAAACTTGAAGCATAACTTGAGCAAAATTTCTATCAAGCAAAAATAAGACAACAGCCAAAAGCAAATAAAGTCATGTGTGAGTGGTTATTAATTTCAGGTTCTACATACTAATAGAAAAAGTTAATGTAGCAGGATGTCACAATAGCAGCGCCTTAGACATTATTTCAAAACTATTCTCTTTTACAACTCCAGGGAAGGTGGTTTCTCAGCCATGGAGTTATAAGGTGTTATTCTGACCAAGTAAACCTTCCCTATTTCTTTCTGTTTTCTAAGTAGTTTTTTTTTTCTTGAGCCCCAGCTGGAGTTGTTCCTTCTTAATGGGATTTGGATCTGTAAGCTTGGTTTCTCAAAGATCGTGTCATAATTCCACAAATTGACTTTTACTGGCGTCAGGCATCATCTTCTTGTATAAACAAAGTAAAAAAAGCATATTTGTATACTTTGGCTTGTCAAAGATTGTGTCATAGCTGACAACTTATTTCTGAAACATGTTAATTAAACCACACTAAACACCCTAATCGCTCAAAAGTTGTCAAAACCTCTGTAATTCAAACACGAGGGCACCAGACGCTAGCATGTACAGTTGCCCCACTACATTAATGGACATGTTATAGTTTTTATAACATCATAATGTGAAGAATATATGGCATTATAAGGTAGTGTTGCAGTTTAAGGTGAGCCTTTGATGACACTTGCAGTAACATACCGCTAAATATATACATACATAGACATTAATAGAAAAACAAAATAAAACCAGAGTTGTTGTAGAGTAAAAATACATATGTGGTTTAGTAGTTTTTCCGGTTTCGCTTGATCATCAAAAATTCAAGAATAGGAAATGAGGTAACACGGGAATTAAGTTGTGTAATATATACAACTAGGACTGTCAATTTGACAGATCGGATCGGATCTTCTAAAGATCTTACCTGACCCGTCGACCAATTTAATTGGATTTTGATCGGATCCAATAACATAGAGATCCATTTAATTGGATTTGGTATTAAATCTTGACCCGAATAGCACCATTTAATATTAATTATAAGTAAATCAAATATTACCCCCACCCCTACCCCACCCCACCCCACCCACCCCCACCCCTTACCCTACCCTACCCTACCCCATCCTACCCTACCCTACCTCACCCCACCCGAACCCTACCCCCACCCCACCCCACCC
>JAUEJL010105333.1:0-12919 GCA_032274825.1 Drosophyllum lusitanicum | reverse complement strand
ATATACCCAAAAGGTATTTACTAAATAAACCCTATACTTCTAGGAAATGCAACTAGAAGCAAAACTTAACTAAAATGATAAAATGAACACAACTAGGAACTAACAGAATGGTAGTTCTAAAATTTGTTGGGTCAGATGGACAATTGTCCCAAAAAGATTAGGTGGTCTAGGTAGTGGTTCGTTGCGCTGCAAATGTTGCTCATTCTTATTAAATGGTGGTGGAGATTGAAGGTCGAATCTAATACATTACGGGGAAAGTTGTAAAAGCTATACATGGTGTATGCGTAGAGGATTCTTCGGGTAATTGCTAATGTAGAAACCCGGGTGTTTGGTTAAAAATATCAAAGATAGGGGATTTTTGTCTAATTTAAACTTAAATTTGGACGAACTCTTTACTAGAGTGGTGGGAAAAGGAGATCATATAAGATTTTTGGGAAAGGTGGATGAGGACTTTGGTTGTGTTTGACGAAACTAGCTGGGCTGGGGGGCGGGGGCTGATTAATTGATAATCCTAAGCCCAAGCCATAAGCTACTTGAAAAAGCTTTTATTTTGGAAGCTTATAAGGGATTATGTTTTTAATAATCCCCTCAGGATTTTAACACCCGAACGACAGACTAGAGGGATGTGGATTATGAAAACTAGAATCTCAAGCCCCTATAATCCCCTATAAGTCCGTTGCCGAACACACCCTTTGACTTTAAAAAGCATTTTTCTAGACTTGTACTCCATTGAAAATAATAAAAATTGCACCGTGGCTGATCGGGTTACACAAGTGGACTACGAAGGACGATTTGTAAGTTGGGCTTTTGGAAGTATGGAGATAAATGGTCCAGTCTTAATGAACTTAATGAAGTGCTTCAACAGGTGATGTTAAGAAATGTGGAAGACGGGTGGAGATGGCCGGGAAGAAGATCCAAGCTGCTTGTTCACGGTAAAATCACTAAGAATCATTATTGATAATTTGATGAATTCTCCTTTTGCAGTCTCTAGAACAATTGGCTGCCACCACGAGTCAATTGTTTTGTTTGAAGATTGTTATTAAATAGAATACCCAATAAAACTGAACTTGAGCTCAAGAGGAATAATAATGCTATTGGAGGACTGCCCTTTATGCAATAATCATTTGGAAACAGGCAATCACCTCTTTTATTCATGTTCACTGGTGAATGAGGTATGAAATTGGTTTATGAAATGCTGCAACATAAAAATTACTCCTCATAGTTCACTAGATCAGCTTCTATTCAATGTAATAGAAAATGCATGGGAGCAATGAAAAAAAAGAAGTTTTTAGAATCAGCAGTAGAGAGTCTATTTTGGCTTGTTTAGAAGACAAGAAATGATGTGGTGTTTAGTCGAAATTTTTTTGTTGCATCATGGGTGGGAGAAGAAACATATACAAGCCTCGTTGTTCGCATGGATAGAGGAAAATGTAATTTTTTTGTTTTGGTTTATGTGGAGTTGTAACATGTTAGTGTTATTTTCATCTATTGTAAACTTTATTTTAGCGCTTTGCTAAAGTTTATTAATAATATTCATGGATTTTTAGCCTAAGTGATGGTTATGCTGAAACTATAACTCTTGTTATCTTAAAAAAAGAAGTGTGATATATGTGTTAGGATATGACTTGAAGTAGCTTGAAAGATATTTGAAAATGAAAAAATATGGTGTTCGGCGTGCAACATGTCTCCTTAGCGTGGAGACATCAAAGATTGATTTTTGGGTTTTCTAGGAGGCTCCACGTTGTGGGCCCTTGCTGGCGTGGAGCAGGTGTCTCCAAGCCAAAGTTATTCTAATCTTGTGTGCAGCGGCTGTGTTTCTAATTTTGTTAATTAGAATTTTCCTAATTAAAATTAGGGTTACTTGTTTAGTTATCAATATCAACCCGGGGTTTCTTGTCATTCAACCTTTATGGTTTATATGCACATTTGGGTGACATCTTGTAAATACTTTTGTCATAATAAAGAAGTTTCTGGTTCCTACCGTAGACGTAGGTCGTGACCACCGTGGACATAGGTCGTGACCCTGACCTAACCCCGTTATATCTTAGTGTCGTGTTTATTTTGGTTTTGTTATCCGCATCTTCTAACGGGTTCTTCCTAAGGTTTCAAGTTCGATCCTTACAAGGTGATGTTGTTATCCTTACAATTAATATGGCCTAAAACGTTTTTCATGCAATTAATTAATTAAGTTGTTGAACATTTTAATTTCTACGAAATTACAATCATAAGTTTAGACAAATTAATAGTCTATTAATTAATTAGCATGTAACTTTCAAGTGTACTAGATTTATGTGTTTTAGTGTGGATTTTTTTTTAACTTATTGTTTATGCAAATTTAATTATGTCCGTGACTATTCTTTATTTTTTCTGTTTAATTTCTAGCTATATATTCAATTATTAGTTTAGAATTTTCATTTTTTCCACGCACAGCAAAGACTTTATTTGCATCTTTTTTTTCTGGTCATCGTTTACAGTACTAAGTCATCTAATAGCTACAAGTTTGTTTATTTTAGTTATATATGTGTTTGGCAAATTAGCTGGTAGCTGGAGCTTAATAGTATAAAATGATAAAAAAGGACAAATTATAAAAATTGGAGGAATTATAAAACAATTAAAGAGGGTATTTAGGTAATTTGGTATATAAAAAGCTTCCAGCTAGTTTTAAAAGCTACTTCAAGAAGCTTTTTATTTCAGAGCTTTTTTGTTTAAAAAAAAGCTTCCATCCTTTTCATCCGAATATGACTTGTAGCCTTTTCTTTCAAAATAAAAAGCTACCAGCTCCAAAAAGCTCCATACCGAACATACCCTTAATTGAAAATAAATTGGAAACTAACCGTAACCAGATAAATAGGTAATGACCACATACAATGAAATAAAATCGATTTAATCTTATTCGTAAGTTATAAAATATTGTTTATATGTCAAGTCAGTAGAGTGAAACTCTTCCCATTATAACATCACTTTTTCCAACTTTGCTCATTTTGTATTCTCGTATATTTTTAACCCTCCGCAGGGCCAGGCCAAACTTTTTATGGCCCCAGGGCGAAAGTAAAAAAGGGGCCCCTAAATATATTAAAACATATAACGACAAGATAGTAAAATTCATATAAAATTTAAACATTAACCAAACTACTAGATACTAATAATAACTATATACAGACATCGGTCATATAGAAAAAACATCGGTCAAACTACTAGATACTAAAATTCATATAGCAAGTACGAGTAATAACCAGATATCAATCAACACATAGGCAAGTAGGAATAACCAAATAGCAATCTCAATGTTTAGCTAGTACAGACATCAGACTCAATGGATACGACCATATAGAAAAAACATACACACTTGGTACCAGTATTAGACATGTTCTTTTGAATAACCAGACAGAAGAATCAACGGGTACCAAGGAAATCTAAACTATCACATAGTATTTTGTTGCAAAACAAGTCTACTTTTAGCTAAACAAGTCAATTGGCATAAAGCTTCCAGTCCTCAACTTTTGACCTGTTATGGATTCGACTAAAGCCATTACAAGGACAGTAGATTTGTATCATATCCAGAGTAATAGCTGCTCATATGCTTCCAGTCCTAGACCTTTAGTATTACTATTACTATCTGCTAATACCTAATAATTATCAAACATTTTGGTCCAAAACTGAGATACTTGAGAAATCAAGTTCATTTAACATACTTCAAGCAAGTAGCAAACAAGTAATTACAAAGAAAGTTCAGCAATAAGCAAATTAACCATTCAAAGAAGCAATCAACAATAAGCCAATAACTAAATACCAATTAACCAATCAAGCAGATAGCCAGGTAACTAAGTAAATAGCAAATATAATTTATAAAGAAAATTAGAAAACTTGCACACCTGAGCAATTTAGTTTCTGAAATCTAGATCTCTTCAAGGCTTCAAGCCTTCAATTCTTCAAAGAAATCCTCTGCTGCCATATCGAGTAACCAACTTCTTGAAACGATTCTAATGTGAAGATCGAGTCACCGGAACTGACTTCTTCTGTGTCGAATGATTTCAGGATCCCTTGAATCAAAGATGAACAATCGAATGTGTCAGTTTCAGTGATTGATTCCGTTGGCCCTCGTATGATCCTAAAATGTAAAGCAAAACACAGTAACCCAACACCAGCGGATTAAATCAAGAAAAGCTACAAATTGATTCTACGTACCAGAACCGTAAGCGTCGAGAAAGCGATGGCGAACGCAACTGTCACACGTAATCACCAGAAAATAAAAACGACTCAAAGAAAGATGATCTTTTTCCGCGCCTACTCTTCACCGATGACCGATCGTTTTTTGTGCATTTCCTTTTCCAACGTGAAGCGCAAAGAAGGCTGCCCGCCGCTGTGCCCTTTTCTTTTCACATGATGGGCTTCTTTTAATCTTCATGTTGGGCTAAACATATATATAGAAGTATAGAACTATAGAATGTATTTTAAAAACGGGTTAATTTTATATATATCCTTTATTAAATATTAAAATATCTTATTTGCCCAACTTAACTTATAAATATCATATATATCATTCTTAAGCTTTTAAAATATCTTATTTGCTCAACTTAACTTATAAATATTATATATACCCTTCTTAAGCTTTCAAAATATCATATTTGCCAAATCACTTTTTTTATTAATTTTTAATCCTTTTAAATGAATTATACTATAAAATATAATTCAGTAATTATTAAACTCCTCTTTTAAATCTATTTATAAAACATCACATATACCCTTACTACTCATATTTACCCAAGTTATATATATATATATACACACACACACACGATTCTATTAATTAATTTGGATGATCGAATACAGTTAATGCGTATATATAATATATCATGCGTAATTCTTTTGTTTTAAAAAATTAGAATTGATTAAAATAATATTCTTTTCTTAATTGTGTAGGTACCTTGATTGGTGCGCTAATTACATGATATATATATATATACATACACGCATGAACCGTACTCGATCATCCAAATTAATTAATAGAATCGTGTATATATATAGGCGATGTTTTATAAATAGATTTAAAAGAAAGGTATAATAGTCATTGAATTATATTTTATAATTATAATTCATTTAAAATGATTAAGAATTGACAAAAAAAAAGTGATTTGGGCAAATATGATATTTTAAAAACTTAAGAAGGATATATATAGGATATTTATAAGTTAAGTTGGACACATAAGATATTTTGAAAGCTTAAGAAGGGTATATAAGATATTTATAAGTTAAGCTGGGCAAATAAGATATTTTGATGTTTA
Source organism: Drosophyllum lusitanicum (assembly GCA_032274825.1). NCBI lineage: Eukaryota > Viridiplantae > Streptophyta > Magnoliopsida > Caryophyllales > Drosophyllaceae > Drosophyllum > Drosophyllum lusitanicum. The sequence continues at coordinate 7,637 of JAUEJL010105333.1, read as the reverse complement.
ACAAGAGTATATATGAAATTAACCCTTTAAAAATGGGCTACTATTTTTCTTGGGTTCTGAGCGGTTGCCCTGATGACCCAGGCCCGAAACAAATAACATTAAGAAAAAATAACAATTATATATTTTTTTAACTGCAAAAGATTTTCATTCATACTTAACAGTCAAATACTCAAATACGTAAAGTTCACTCAGACTCAAATCATAGCTACCACGTAAATAATAATAAGGCGAGGCCATTAACACATCAAATCGACATCATATTCGAACTCACTTATTCCTAACCAAACTCATATACGACTTAACGTAAATATAAAACAAACAAGCTCTTTAACATTTTGTATTACTTGAAAAGTACTTTTTTAGGATAAGTATTGGATTAAAATAAAATTTAACCAAAATGTAAATAAAATTGAAATAGTTACAAAGATAATTTGTATTTACGCCTAACAATATATTTGAAAAGTATGAGTGAAACAATTATCAACATGAAACGAACCCAATATAAAAATAAACAGATTTGGATTAAACATAAATGGATTCGGGTCATTTTCGAGATGAGCCACCTAACCTGTATAATATATGGGTCTTGTTCATGTTGAGAACCAGGTTCGCTTGTTAACCCGCCAAACTGTATAAGTTTTTGTTTTTTAATTTTTTTTCCTATTTTCCCTATATTTGTTGCCCTAGTTTGACTAATTCCCTGACTTCCCTCACATTTCCTTTTACGCTTAGATCTACTCCAGCCTCCATCACACTCTCACACCGGGTGTTCTCGAGATATTTTTTGAAAGGAAAATATACAACTAGGTTGATGTGTCCTTAAGGTTTTTTAAACAAGGGGGAAGGAAAGGAAATGGAGGATGAAGAAGTGGTTATTTTGTTTAAAATGTATCCTTCCAAAGTGGGATGATTTGAAAGGAAAGAAGTCCTTTCTTTTCTTTTCCTTTCAGCTCAAGAACACAAAATAATCCTTTCTATTCTTTTATTTCTCTTCCTTTCCATTTTCTTTCTTCACTTTCTATAGTTAAAAAACTCGGGAATAGGGTGTCAAAGTCTCAATCGACCCTTTGAAGTTTGACACCCAAGATTATTTGCAATCAATCCCAAATCCAAGTCTTAATCGATTTATCCAAGTCTCAATCGGTAAAGTCCTTAATTGGTCCTATGGCTATGAGTATGACAACTGCACGGCATTAGACATCAAGTTCTCTGTTGCATCGATTGGTTCTTAATCGGTCCATCCCAGGTTTCAATTGTTGCTATCATACGACAGACAAGGTACTTCTCTAGTTCTCTTCATTAACTATTTCTATTTCTCTTCACCGATTGATTACCAATTAAGTCTTAGAATCATCGACTGTTTCTGATTCTCTTTCTTATGTGACAAGCTTCGATAGTTGTTAGAAGCAAAGTTTAGAAGTTTGAACTTATGTTAACCAAATGTGAGATTAGGTCAAAGTTGATTGTTTGAATGGATTCTTTGTTTAAATGATGATCTGGATTTTCAAAGGATTAATGTTAGTTGTGCACTTGTGCACATTGATGGACCTCAAAGTTGTTATAATTGCTGGAAGCTAAACAAGGAGATATCTTGATTACTGGAGCATTTATTTGCTTTGTTTTTTACTTCTTCTTTTTTTGCTAAATACAAATTTTTCGGATGATGCGTTGCACAGGAGGAAATTAAGGGGGGTTGTTTTGAGTTAACACTTATGTAATTGTTAACCGTTAAAATGTAAAAACTATATATGTTGACCTGTGAACCCGTATAATAAAACGGGTCGGGTCGGGTCGTGTGCTAATCGGTGTCGGCTACCCTGACCCGTATAATACACGGGCCGTGTCCTTGTTCGGCTATTCCTGACCCGCCAATTCGCGAACAAGAACACTACAGTACTACACGATTATCAACCCTACATAAAAGTTATTAAAAAACAAATAATATACAAAATTCATTTATTTGCTATAATAATATTAGGGTAAAAAATCCATGTAGCTAGCAGTTACTAATTTAAGTATTGTTACACTAAAAATCTATTTCAATAAAGAGCATTTATGTCATTTGACAATTTAGTGATTTAAGTGAATTATGAGTATAGTAGCACCTAAATTAGGTGCTGCTAGCTACATGGATTAAATGAAATCATGAAAACATGTATTATCAAAACTAGTTTAAGAATCCGTTCACGCACGGGTTTTACATAAGTAAACCAAAACAGTAGATGAATAAAAAATAAAACATATAACTAAATACAAATTTATTTAATAAAAAAATCACAAGTGCTAAATAAAACAAAGGTTTTTCTATTCTTGTGTTTAATAGAAACAACAATAGGCTAAATAAATGCACAGAACGGAATACAGTCGGAGTCTAGCAAAAAAAAAAACATTCTCATTACTTAATATCCATAGCGCAAACACAATTGGTGGTTTTGAACATTGGTTGTTTTCAGTCTTCAGTCATGTAGCTCAAAAAGCATCTTATCACTATCTATAGGAACCAAAGGGATGTTTAGGCAAGTGTTTCCGATTCAATTAATTCATATGAGCTGATATAAGGATGCTTTTCAGTATGGATGATCAAAATAACCGTATGAATCTAACCGGACCGGAAACGGGTCAAACCGGATTACAAATAAGCGGGGCGGTTCTCGATTCCAGTTTTTCTCTTTCTTCAGGTTTGGTTTTTTCGGTGTATGTTTCAACGGATTCGGTTTTTTACCAGAAACCAGACCGGAAAATCAAAGGACAATCACTTTAACATTTTTTAAAACAAAATTTAAAATTATCTTATCCTTAATTAATATGTAACAAAATTTCACTCATCTATTTCAATATTTTTTTTGAAAGGCTTAAGAAATATATGAACTTTGTTGATTCCTTATTTCTTTACAAGTAGAAAATAACCTTTTGATAACAGTGATAAGTTTTTTTTGCCTTCTTGTTCACGTGTGATTTTTTTTTAATTATACAAGTAGAAAATAACCTTCTAACAATCATCATAAGTTAATCCAACTTGGTTTATATTTTTTGGTATGTAATCTATAGTATGCAAGTTTAGTTAGAGAAAATTTTAATAGCGGTTTCAAATATTTTGGATTTTGCGGGTTTTGAAACTGGAACTAGTTACACCTATACGAGACAGTTCTCGGTTCTAGATTTTAGCCATTTTCAGGTTCGGTCCGGTTTTGAAACTGCATTCATCCCTACTTTTCAATACCCCCCAAAAAAACCCTACTCATCTCTAATTGATGCGAATTTCTCAAACTGTGCACTAAAAATCCATCCATCATGTTCAATGTTACAAATGGTTGACTTACAATACAAAGAAAAGCATGGCTAACGTAAACCATTTGTAACTCAAGTTTAGGGAGCCAATTTAAATGTATTTATTTACAAAGAGGAATAGTAATTCAAAAGATTTTGCAGACGTATTGGAGCTTATAAATTGGTAAGAATATAATTTCCTCTTCCGTAATTCATTTAATTTTGATTAAAAAAAATCCCCTTTGCTAAATTTGAATTCAATTAAAGATACCGACCAATAAGTTGTACCCAAATTGACGTACATAAAATGGCCCTTAACTTTATGAAAGCACTATCAAACTCCATTACCTGTTCAAGTCAAAAGCAGCTTTACAGAGACACATATCACATATGGTATGAATAAACAATAAATTAATTCACCGTTAATTTTTCGATGTATCCCCTTATGTCGATCTGCAAATTGTTTCATTCTTTCATCTTTCTTTACATCCAAATCTTCTACTAATGTTGTGACTTGTCACCATTGCAAGTTGAGATTTAAGTTATGATGATTTTTTTTTCGTGTTAAGCTGAATAATTCGGGAAAAGAAAACACGCAAAACAGAGTCTCATGACACAAGTACTTTTTAAAAAACACAACACTTAAAACTTATTCTAAATGTTTCCCCATAATTTACTGAATATTGGAAAGCAAAACTATAATATATTAATGCTTTTATATTATATAATATATTCATAGGCTTGTACTTAATAAATGTTGTTTTATTATTTTATTTTCCAAAGGGTATCAAATCCACATTTCATTACTAGTGCTTGCATCCCATATTTAATCTATAAGAAGACATGCAAATATAGGCCGGACATATGCATACGTGTTATACAAATTAATTAAGCCCCCGGCCCAATTCTCTTAGTAAAGGGATTATTATTAAGAATAAGTTCCATATCTAAAATTCAAGTTTCATAAACTTCCTGAAACCTCTCCAGATTCATGATACTATGAGACACTTCAACTTAAAACTAATCAAAATGAACCCCAATCACCTAATATGAATTCTCAATCAACTGAATAGAGTAAACACAATTGTATAAACACAATCTGTAATTCTTTCTCACAGAAAAAATGAGATTCATACAAAGAACACAAAATCCCTTGAAATCTTAAATCAAATATTGTAATCAACGAATTCTTTAAATTATCAAAACACTAAGCCAACAATGATTAGGGATAGTGTAAAAATGAACATTTACCTTAGATTTCGGTATAAACCGTAGCAAGCTTCATACTTCACTAACGATGGTGGTGTTGATGATTTTGTTGTTGTATAGACTGTAATCGAGATTAAAAAATATAGATCGAGATTAAAGGTATCGGAGATGGTTATTTTCAAGTTAACCCCTGCCGTCAATTATCTTCTAAGATGGTTGTTCAATCGGGTCATCAGAAAAGAATAGGGTAGCATTTTATGTCATCTTTGCTTTTTCCGATCAACACTGCCGCTATAATATACTTAGGAAAAAGAAACCTCGTAAAACCCTATTTGGCGGATCGCAACATGGAATGAGGATGATCGGTCGTTGGTGATGAAACCACATTCTTTGAAGAAGTAATTTGGTCTCGAAGCGAGTCACGGTACACCAAATTTTAGGATCCATATATTACTTTGTTAACCAATCAAAATTAAAATAAATAAATTGTCACACCATAATCACCGTATCTTTACCCCTCAAGTGGTAAATGTCACATCCTCTCCCTCACCACACCTGCCCCCAAGTGGTTAGCTCACCACACTCCTATCACTCTTCCACTCCTTGCTCTCTTACGCTCTGTTATTGAGTTTTTTAAAAAAGGAAAGGGAAGAAAATGAAATGAAAGAGAAAGAAAGGATCGAATTGTGTCCTTGAGTTGAAGGAAAAGAAAAGAAATGGAGGGGAAGCCCTTTCCTTTTAAATCATCAAACATTCAAACATTTGGAAAGATAGGTTTTTAACCAAATAGTTCCTCCTTCTCCTTCCCCTTCCCTCCTTTAAAAAAACTTGAGAACACACAATCTTGATGGTTTCATTCTCTTCCCCTCCCTTTCCTTCCAAAAAACAACTCGAGAACACAACGTTAGGGTTGAAAAGCTTCGACTGTGAAATGAATAAGAAATGATAACATGTCCCCAGAGAAGATTTAGGATCGGGTTAAATGAAGGAAAAAGGGTTTGCTTGTTTTAAAATATGGATATTTCCTTAAATCGGATCATACTAATTGTGGAATTCAAAATTGAAAAAATAAAATATTTTGATTGGTTAATTGAGTTTTTATTTAAGAAATATTTCCTACCAATGTTTCTTGGTAAAATTGATTTTAATGTATTTGTGAGATAACATCAATATCAAAATTTGCTAATAAAGAAAATGTGTAATTTTTTAATGCCGAAAAAGAATTATAAATTTTAATTTGTTATAAAAAAAGTATTCTAACTTTCAATTTTGCATAAAAAGAGATTGTAAATTTAATTAGTTTTTAAATAGTATCATGACATACTATTACTTTTTCTCACTATGTCGCTGTCGGAGGTCTTTCGAGAAGCAATCTCTCTACTTATGGATAGAGGTATAATTATCTACATCTTACCTCTTTCATGCCCCGTTAAGACGTGATTGGGTATTGTTGTTGTTGATAATGACATACCAAAATATAAAGGTTATCAGGTCAAGATTCACTTTCTATAACAAACTAAAATTTATAATCCTTTCTTGACCAAAAAACAACACTTTATCTTTATCGACAAATTTTAATATTTATGTTACTTTTTCGATAATTTGACTTAATATTAATACTCATTTACAGCTTAGAACACCAAATTGACCTTAGTAAATGTTATGTTAAGTGCCAAAAACACCTAGAGTGTGTTTGATAGGGGGAATTGGGAGTAGAGAAATGGAAATGAGAATGAAATCTCTTGTTTGTTTGCATGTGAGAATTTTAGAAAGAGAAATAAACCATTTCCTATTCTCTAGTTTTTTTTCTCTATAGTTAAAAGGGAAATGGGGAGAAATGAATCTCATTTCTCTAGGGCTTAAAAAACACACAGAGAATAGGCTAGTGCATACACGCCTCCCTCTTCTTCCTCTTGTCGCCGACTCCTCTTCTTCCCATCGTCGTCATCGACTTTCATCCTTCTTCCCGTTGTTGTGTACTGCCGAACCGGCGACTTCTCTTAGTCGTCGTCGCCCCCTTCTCTTCCCCGGCGAACTCCTCTTCTTCCTCTTGTCGCCGACTCCTCTTCTTCCCGTCGTCGTCACCACCTTCTTTTCCCCGGCGAACTCCAGCGCAGGGGCGGCCTCCATATCCGAACCGGCGACTTCCAGCGGCCTCCCCTCCATCGGTGATCTCCAACTTCCAGTGGCTATCTCTCTATTTTTTGTTTAATTTGATACCATTATTTTGATAGATTTTGATAGATTGTTTCTCAATTTGATAGATTGTTTAATTTCATACTCAATTTGTTAGATTGTTTAGATGGCAAACCAAATTGATTGTTTGTTATGGAAACAACACGGATGAAAATGATAAATTTGGTTTCATTCTCTGTTAAAATCTCTGTGCTACCAAACAAGATAAATGATTCTCTGTTACATTTCTCTGCTGAAATCTCTGTGTTACCAAACAGAAGATTCAATTCCCATTCAGCAGAATAATTATCTTTCTCTACAATTCCATTCTCTGCAATCATTTTTCTATAATTACATTTTATGTACCAAACGCACCCCTAATATATAAGACTGGGTTCACTTCCACTTCCAGAAAACACACCTCTTTTTTTAGAAAAAAATTAAGATAAATGAAAAATTAAAGAAAGTGTTCACTTGGTCCTTTTTTTTAATAGAAAAAGAAAACAGTTTTCTAACAATTTGAAAACACTTCTTCTGTCTTGTTTTCCAACCTTATCCCAAACCATTTTAAGATTTGAAGATAAATGGTTACATTTTAGGGGTATTTACTTTAGTATCGCGTTTCGTAGAAGATTGATTATCTTAATTGGTATGTTGTTTACAAAATACAAGTAGTCAGAAATAAATATATATATTTCACAAATGATTTTAAAAAGTGACCATCTTTAATTTGCTTTATGATCAGAGAAACACGACTTCAAAAAAGTGGGTCTTTGAACGTAAAATATATTGTCCAAGTCAAGTTCACATCAAACCCATTATTTCATACCGTCACATAATTAATGACATATATATATGGAAAAGTTCAAACGATTCGTACGAGAACTGTGAGAATCAATCTTAGCCGTTCAATTCCCCCTCCTTCAATTGGATTGCCCACCCATGAATTCTTTACATGCACCCTGCCACACTCAATCCCCCCACGC
>JAUEJL010105322.1:0-12919 GCA_032274825.1 Drosophyllum lusitanicum | reverse complement strand
ATTTTTTCATATATATATATATATATATATATATATATATATATACACACACATATATATATATATACACACACATATTTATATGAGAATAAGAGAACAAATCCTAGCAATCAAATAAATGTTGATTTATTAAATTTAACAGTCGTAATTTATCCGTTATAATTCATGATCGTCGTAATTAATTGTTGGGTAATGAATAAAATGAAGGGTCAAATGTAGATTATCCGATAAGGGTGGAACCAAGATTTTTATTGACTGATGACATCATATAATAGCAAAAATAAAATTAATTAAAATTGAAGGCGTTGTTTGTGTTTTTTTTCGGGTTTTCAGTTAATCGGGTTGGGTTAACAAGGTTTCAATTGTTGTTTCGGTATTTTAGGGCCACAATTTAAAACAAAACACAATTTATATGAACAACTGTTAATTAAATTGTTATTTTTAAGGTAAACTAAAGTGTTTTAAAGATATAAATCGAAAATTGAACTATATCTTATCATTTTAAAAAAATCCATTTTTAATTAGATTTGGTTGCATAAAAAAATCACTGATGGCACCCCCAAATTTGACTTGTGGCACTAGCTCAAAAATGTTAAAATTTTCCACTCCGTCTGCAAAGCTGACTGGTGGCCCGTGCCACGACCAGCCAATGCTATCCGATCACATCAAATGAAGAGACATGGTTAAGTCTTTTATTCTCACCTAAATATTTATTCTCATTTTTAAACATTCACTATATATATATACACACACAAATATATGTAAGAACAAGTATTTATAATTTTAAAAAGTAAAATAATAGTTTAGTTCATAACCTGATGTATACATAAATATAAGAAAAATAATAGTTAGCAGTTAACAACACTTAAGTAGCTAAGTTATGTTTTATTACACATACATACAACTTAAATCAAAATTATTTTATTCATTTAAGTATTTTAATAATTTAAGTTACGTATATTTGTATCTATTATTTTCCCCGTAAATATATATACCACAATATTAATAAACTTTTATTTATTTTTGAGACAAAATGTTTCTTATTATTAAATTAAATTAATTATTAAATTTCATAATAAAATGTTAAGACGTCACCCTAAGTATATGAAAGTGTACCCCGTACGATTCATCGTTCATCTATAAATTCCAACCATCCGCCATCCTTTTTCCAAATTCTATCTTCTAAATCCACACCAATAAATTAAACCCATTACAATTTCCGATCAACGATGACGGAGGAGTTTCAAGAATCGGAGGTTATGTTCACAGAGAAAACCGCCGGTACCGGAAAAGAAACCCGGTATCCAAAGGTAGACAAGAGAAAATCCGACAAGAAAAAGCCAAAGAAGTGTTCACTTCCGATGAACATCCGAGAAGAATTTTCCGGCAGTTCGTGGATTCGTCAGTATTTACAATCACATTCATTTCACGACGATGATGTCGATGAAGAAGAGATAGTGCCACCACATGTGATCTTGGACCGGCGGATCGCCGGAAAAGCAGCGTTTTCCCTTTGCTCCGGCAATGGGAGGACTTTGAAAGGGAGAGATTTGAGTGAAGTTAGAGATACGATTCTTAAGATGACGGGATTTCTTGAATCCTAACATTTTATGTTTCGATTATATATAATCGGTTTTGGATCGAATCGGTTTTGGTTTCGGTCGATCTTGAATCGAATTTTTTGAGTCATGAAGGATGTAAACAAGCCGAGATAGCATAAGACTTTGGTCAAATATTGGTCGAGATTACGTACGTAGATGTGCCAAGTCGGAGCTTGCGTGTTTAGACTATGAACCACCTATGAAAATGTATTAAAAATAAATAAACAAACTTAAATAGAATATGACAAAAGTGTCAATCTATAAATATAAAATTAATACATGTATTTCAAATGAAACCCTTGACATATTCCATGAATAACCTTTTCATTTTAGCATATTAATACTACGAAAATCTTTAAGATTTTTAGTTCACATTATATATCTAACAAGATGTAGATTTAGAAGTATAATTATGACCGATGTGTTTGCATTCTACCGTTAAAAACATTAAACATACAAATTTATGGAGAAATGATGTGTGCGGTCAACAACACATATCTTATGCGTTTTTACGCTCACATAACACTTAAATCATTAAAATACTTAAATTACTAAAGTATCTCTAATTGTTATGTGGGTGTAACAGCACCTAAGTTATGTGTTATAGACTACCCGAATCATTTCTTTAAAATTTATTAATCATATATTTTCTTTTTAATAATTAAATTATTTTTCATTATATTCGGATTATTACGTGAGTTTGACCTTTTTCAGTTTGTCTTTTAGTAAATTATTGTTTAAAAATTTATATGACAAGTTAAGATAATATATTTTTTTGTATGGTTAGTAGCGTTTATACGGCAAATGCAAGTTTAAATTAATTAATTTACTAGTGACTAATTAAATAAAATGTAACTTATTGTTTCTCTGTTGTTTTCATTATAGCACCAAATTGATGTCACAGAAGCATGTTGTATTAATTTGTATATATACATACATAGTTACGTATATATACACGTACTCATATAAAACAAGGGAAAGAATTAATTAATCATATATATTCATTCTTGTGCAAGTTTAACTTATAAATGTTGGGATGCAAGTTGTATTCTTGTGCAAGTCAATATTGGAAGGGTATTTAATAACACAACTATCACAATAACAATACCCAATCGTGTAAAAAGCATGGTATAAGAGAAGTAAAATATAGGCGGTCAAACATTTATCTATAGGTGGAAATAATGCATTATAAGAGAAGGGTATTTAATAAAGTTTCTTAGATAGGTTTCTATTCCATACACGGTTGATTAAAATTATGTTTGGTTGCGATTCATAAAAAAATATGTTTTTTGACAAAAACAAACTTATCAAAGGTTTAAAATATGATACAAGTAGGGTTTTACAAGGTTAAGCAACACTACAACTTTTGGAAAACACCTTGGGGTTTTGAATCCAGATCTTTCAACCACATAACTGATTTTTATACCTACTCGAAATCCATAACGAAAGAGAGTCATTGTATATTACGATAGACATCTAGATTCTGAATCGCGATTCATTCTTCTTAGGCAATGCATGTATGAGCTTCATAAATTGAGTTGTCAAGTTCATTAGTTGTTGAAAGGCTATGATGAAGTTCAATGTGGTGTTGTCAAACATAATGAAGTATCTTATATATGTCAAAGATGGCAAATACAATAAGATCATCATAAGTCAATTGTGTGATGGATAATGAGAATTTGTTCGACATTAGAGCCATCTATATACAATGTGTGGCTTTCTCCATAAATCATAGCTAATTCTTCAAGAATTAGAAGAGAGGGGGAGAGAGAGCAAGAGTAAGAGAAATAGACAAAGTGAGAGACAAATAGTGAGAGTGTGTGAGAGAGAGAGAGAGAGAGAGAGAGAGATACACATAGACATAAGGAGAGATTATTGAAGGAGGGGCAATGGGCTTTAGCGAAGGGGTTAGACTACAAAACTAATTGCCTCATTGACATTGTATTACTTATATTGCAAATATTTCTTACATCATTAATTATCATAGTACAATAAATTCTATATGAAATATAAAAAATATATTGTATGATTATTAATCCAACGGTTTGTTAGTTAAACTGATTAGGTTGGAAGTTATGTTTATAAAAAGGTGTTTGAAGAAATACTTTTGAAGTAAAATCTTAATTTTTAGTAAAATCTTAATTTTTAGTAAAATCTTGTTCTGACGATAATTTCATTTAAAAAAATAACGAATTTACAAACCAAATTACAAATAGACATCCGTTGCTAAAATTAAAATATTTACTAACAACTAAAATGGTTGATAATATTCTTAACAATTTACTAATTATTAAAAGATGAATAATTTCTTTTTAATGAAAATTTTCCATTGGTAAAGAAGAAAACAAAAGTTTCTTAAAAAATAATAAAATTTATCAACAAAATTACCACCAGATTTTCGTTGCTAAAATGTAATTTCTGGTAAAAAAAATTAATGTAAGAAAACAACCAATTTAGAGTACACGGTATCGTTACACGCCATCACATCTATCACACTGTTACGTTAGTTTTTTTCTTCTACCACTTAGTCCACCACTCAGTCTCGTAATGATCACTTTCTACCATTCCCCATCACACCAAATTATATGACCCACCTATTATCAAATAAAAAAAGCCTAAGCTACAACTTGAAATTAATGTTGTGGCCCACATATATTGCATAACTACGCAGACAACAGAATCTGAAGAACTCCATGCTAGAAATTTATTACGGTGCAATTATATGGTAAATATGCTTACCGCGGCGCATTTGTCTACCACACATCCCAAATACTTGTTCATACCATGCACTCTTACCAACGAATAGAAGATAACCAAGTTACCAACATACTAGCATCCATTGGTAAATTTCCCTTGGTGATGACACTTAGATGGTTACGACTAGCAATTCGGGTTGGGTTCGGGTTCACAGATTTTTTCATTTCTATGTCGATTCATTTCCTTATCAAATTCTTTTTTTCGCAATTTGATTTTTTATTTTTAATTATTATTAAATAAAATATGGTTAAACACATCGAACTTTGTGTTATTAAGTTGAGCTAAACCTGACCCATAAATTTTTATGTCGTTTCCATGTCCACCCATATTTGCCTCACAACTTAGTTTGTTTCAGATTCATGTTAACCCACTTTGTATTCGATTCATGTCAGATTTCAGGTCATTTAAAAATTTTGACAGTCTTACAATAATTAATCCTTAAGGGTGTATTGGTAATTAATTTTGATTATTGACATTCCAATCCCCTTCTATATTGAATATTCTACTTGAATAAGATTTTTTTTCTAGGAGATTATAAGGATTATTTTCAAATAATTCATCAAATCAAATTTTAGAAACTTTAACAAGACTAGAAAACTTGATATAATAAAGCCCAATAATTTGGGAAATTACTTCCTGAGTAATTCGATCGATAGGCGAGTTAAGCTACTTAATATATAAGAAAGAGGTAGCTTCATTGGTCACAAAGAATTCCTTTTGTCCTACTGATAAGCATCTTGATCTTAACAATAATCCGATCACAATGCATCTATGCTTAGTCGAGGTTTAATCTGCAGGCTGACTAATTAATCACTACATAAATATATTATAAGTTATGCACACAATTACATGTAAAAATGCTAATAGCTTTGACAAAATGACTTGTATATATAGAAGTATATATATATGCTGTGTATATCTATAAACGCAAAAGACTTTGATGAGTGTAAGAAAACACTCAATAATTTATAAACTTTCACATGTGATCACACACAATGTCGATGTATGTGCCTTCCACGATTCATTTTCCTTGCCTTTCACAAGATCATTAAATAATTCCTTTCTATACAAACTTCATTCAATTCCTTCATCATCATTAATACTTATCCTTCAAAGGAACATAAGATTAACATATGATACACAAAATGATAGACGAAGAATTCGACGAGTCCGAAGTGACTTTTAGAGAGGTTGAAGCTCGAAGCACGCCCGAATATCACATTGAATGGAAGCATTACAATTTAAAGAACAGAAGGAGGAAGATGACAAAGAAACATTCTATTCCGGTGAGTATTCCAAAAAATAACTCTTCTGTTGGATTCGTGGAGTCTGATTTATTCGAAGACGACTATGAATATGAGAGAATCGTGCCACCCCACGTGATATTGGGGCGGAGAGTTGCGAGAAAAGTAGCATACTCGATATTTACAGGATACTGCAAGACTTCAAAAAGAAGGGAACTGATTCAAATGAGGGATTTGATCTTTAGGTTCATGGGGTTTCTTGAAATTTGATTACCAGCTGGTCTTTATGATCATCTTTTAATTATGATAATTAAACTAAAAATTTACTTTATATCATTTTAAACAAGAATTGGAATCAATTAGTACAAGTATTATTGATTAATTATTTTCTAATTAATTGAACGACGTTTGAAGCCTATATGTTCGAGGTTTACAACTCTGCATGTGTGTTTACATGTAAAAAGTGTATGATGCATATGGTCATGCATCACTTAATTGTCTATTTTTATTCATGAATATATTATATGTGTAAGTTGTTGAATTCTAACTCGAAACTAATTAGCTGTGTGTGTAGCAATTTAGGACTATTATTAAGCAAATTACAAAGTCACTCTTTGTCTGATGTGAGACATTACTCAACATGTCCCCTCACATGTGACATTCTTTTTTTCGTGCCTAACACGTGGATATTTATAGGTTATATGGAGTCCGTGTGCCAACCACGAGTTAACATTGCTCTGATATGATGTAGGTTTGAGGGGTTACAACTCAAAACTAATTAGCACATTACAAAGTCACTCTTCTTCCAATATAGAACATTACTCAACATGCTCCCTCACATGTGACATTCTTTTTTGTCACGTCTAACACGTGGATACTTATGAGTTACACGGAGTGCGTGTAGACTTTGACCAAGCACTGGTAAATCTTGCTCTGATACCATGTAGTTAGGTTTGTGAGGGAGCATTGTCGGTATGGAACAACGTCTCCGAAATAATTCGATTCATAGGCGAGCTAGGCTACTCAATATATAAGAAAGAGGTAGCGCCTTGACCACCAGGAATTCCTTTTGGCCTAGTGGTAAGCGCCTTGATCCTAACAATTGGTATTGAAGTAGGTCATGGGTTCGACCCTTGCATGTGCGTAAATTGCTAGGTATGGGCTACAAGCATTTGCGGCATATGTTGGGGGGGGTGGGGGGTTGTTGGATATTTTATTATCAACATAACCGCTAAAGCTACCCCATAAAAATAGAACCCATGGGCGGCTAGGCTACTTGATATATAAGAAAGAGGTAGCGTCTTGACTACCAGGAATTTTCTTTTGGCCTAGTGGTAAGCGCCTTGATCCTAACATTCTATATGTGCTTCTTGAACCCCGAGTTCATAAAACCCGGTCGAACAATCTCTAAAAACTTGAACACATGAAATAACTTTTTTTTTCTGACAGTTAACTGGTTTTCCTGTTTGGATAGCCCTGATGGAGGAATTCAATCCTATTATTGAGTCCAATTGCTTGTTTTCCCTTAAACCTTGACTAGAAGTATGAGCATAGAGTTCTTGAACTAACAATGAGAAGTTAGCAGGTTTCATTTCAAGTTGCAGATGCTTTGAACCAACCATTTCCTGATGGAAAATTTGACCTGGTTTGGTCAATGGAGAGTGGAGAGCACATGCCTGACAAACTAAAGGTTTGTGTTTTCCTTTACAAAATCTTTTAAATTTTTTTTTTATTTTTATATTCACTGGCTGACATCCCTGTTTTCGTTCTATGTACTTGGTTTTTGAATGGACAGTTTGTTAGTGAGTTGGCTCGCGTGGCTGCCCCAGGAGCCACAATTATTATAGTTACATGGTGCCATAGGGACCTTTCCCCTACTGAAAATTCCCTTCGCCCAGAGGAACAAAAAATCTTGAACAAGATATGTTCCAGCTTTTTTCTTCCTGCTTGGTGTTCTACTGCTGATTATGTAAAACTACTAGAATCCCTTTCTTTACAGGTAAACTTCATCCATATTGAAATTCTGTAAAAAAATAAAAAACAAATAAAGAAAGAAAGAAAAAGAGAGCAAGGCGAAACTGGCAAATTCATTATAAAATTTATTTTTGGGGCCAAAATTCTTTTATTTCTGTGTTTATATCAGAAATTTGTAACACTATTTTGAGGGTCGAGCGCAAAAACCAGTTATCCCCCTCCCTAGCTTTTGTCTAGATAGAGGGGGCAACATGGGCGGGTGAGACACAGATTGTGTAACAAGTAAAATAAAGAATCTACTCAAAACAAGGTAGTTTTTATGTCGTTTGGGTTGGTTTATTTTTTATAAATAATTACTTTTGGGGGGGGGGGGGGGGGTGGCGCAAAATTAAGTTATTTCGATAACAATCTATCGCTAAAATGATTTTGGAGGTATTACGCTCACAGTGATTTTGTGCTCTTTTAATCTAATTTCTTTAGATCTGGCCCCTGCTAATAAACATAGTTCGAATCGACTTATACCTAAGTAATGTCACTTTTCAGGATATCAAATCAGCAGACTGGTCCAGCAACGTCGCTCCATTTTGGCCAGCTGTAATAAAAACAGCGTTGTCTTGGAAGGGCATAACCTCATTGATACGAAGCGGTAATGACATCTTTATATAAGTATAACATTAGTGATAAATGATTTTTTGTTTCCTTAATACAATTTTATTATTGATTCAAATTCAAATTCATTAGGATGGAAGACAATAAGAGGTGCAATGGTAATGCCATTGATGATTGAAGGATTTAAGAAGGATGTAATAAAGTTCTCCATCATTACATGCAAAAAGCCCGAATAAAACCAAATCATGATATGTATGTATGTACTCTCACTCTATGGTCTTTTGTTTTTCTTATTTTTAGCATTAAACTTTAAATACTACTGTACTGTATTTTTGGTGAGGGCTTTGGGTACAATAAAGTTGGCCATTAAGTTTTATGTACTCTAGATTGCTTCTCTTCGTTTTGTAGTTCAAAGAGTTAATTGTCCAATTCGTCCTTTAACTCTGCTATATCTTCGGATTTGGTCCTTTAACTTCAAAAGTGATCAGGATAGTCCTTTATGAACCATTTTGAAGTTAAAGGATAAAATCGTAAGATATAACAAAATTAAAGAACAAATTAGACAATTAACTCTAGTTCAAATGTGGTATCTTCAACTTGTTTTTAATTCTCCCGATTGGAAAATAAACTCAGACATCTTGAACACTAATTTTGGAAAGAAAAAGGTTTAGCGAAAAATATCAGTGCTACGATTTAGAAATATGTCTCAAAGGGACAAATACAAAAAAAATGTTGATCGATTAGGGTTGCATTTATCTGCTCAAAAACAACTTGGGTAAAAATTAAACATTACGAGTATAAAGTTTGAGTGGTAGCTCCTGCTACACATTGTGTTTGTCTACTACGAAAATCTATTTCTTGTTAAACTTTTATTATTTTCATGCAACGCTTTAGTAGTTTGAGGTTTTTTTTACATGTTCATCACATTTTAATTTAAATATTTCTTAAATATATAACATGTAAGGTATAACTTATTATTATGAAGATGAATTTTTTATTATTTTAAAGTAGATCTATCATATATGGAACACGATATTTAGTTTATTTTTTAAATTCGTTTAGCTAATACGTGTCTTGATTAACCCAAGGTTTTTAAAAACGTAAATAAAAGTTGCATTTCTAGTTATATATGTGGGGTATCTAAAGTGCAAACATCACATATGACCCTCAAAATAAATTGTATGAACTTGTCATTTAATAATAGTAACGCTACAAACACGGCATCTATACTATAGTGTGCGATAATGTATGTGTTACAAACAGTATTAAAATATAAATGTTACAAACACGGCATCGGGCATCTAGTATAAATTTATTGCATTTAGTATATGCAGAATTTGAAGGGCTTGTCATTTAATAATAGTAAAACATGATTTTTTTCATATTAATTTGAATCAATTTCTTCTATAGAAGAAAAAAAGATGCACCGAAAAATAACGTATACAGAAAATGTTGCATCTGACGCATCATTTTGGTGAAATAACATGGAGATGGGTGACGATTGAGATGCAAAGAGGAGATGGTAGACAAATATGAAAATATAGAATATGGTGGGTGAAGTTGGAGAAGTTAGACTGGAGTTTTTATCAACATCATCAAAAATTTTATTAAAAAACAAAAACTAGCAAGATGCACAAATAAAGTAACAAAAGTTAAGAAGATAATTCCAACAATGATTACAGCAGTAATCCATCCCCGTCCAATCCTTGAAGACTTTTGCTTCGGATGGAAAGGCCTAGGGTTGTAAACGAACAGAATATTCATGAACCGTTTATGAAATTGTGCGGCGGGAAGTACGTTTATGTTCGTTTGTTTAATAAACGAACGAACACGAATAAGATTTTTCGTTCGTTTAATTAAACGAATGAACACGAACATAGCTCTCGTTCGTTTATTTATGTTCGTGAACGTTCGGTTATCTGTTTGTTTATACACATGTATGTATGAATGTGTGATTATATATATGTGTGTGTGTATGTATATAGAGGGTATATTTGTGTTTAATAATGTTCGATTTGCATTATAGTGTGTTACTTATTTTACGTTTGCTTATACAAATATTTTAACCAGTCGAACACAAAAGTGCTCGTTCGTGTTCGTTTATTTGTTCGGTTAAAGTTAAACGAACGAACACGAACAAGACTCGTTCGGTTCGTTTACAACCCTAGAAAGGCCTTTGTAACCCAAACACAAGGTGAAAACCATAGAATTGAAAGCTTCCAAGGACCTCCATTAAACCTTGCCAGTTGCCACAGACCCCATGGAAATAAGTATTCGATCGTACATGTGAAATAATATTTATTTTTGAAGTATATTTCATTTCGTACACTAAGGGGGCAATAATGGTCTCTTTCATTAAAACTTGCGTCAAAACGATGCCACACTTTGGAGAGGGCAATAATGGTCTCTTTCATTATAGGAATTATGGAACAAGTTATTAGGCCATGCGGTGTGGCGTGGCCTGTTGCCTAGTGGCAATCCTCTCTCTCTCCTTTATCTCTCTCACACACGGAGCATTTAACTATTATAAAAATGGGATGAAGTTTGAAAGCCGGAGAGAACATGAAAAATGTATATTTTCTAGAGAAAGAAAAATACAGATGGAAAAATTGTGGAGCTGATATTTCCATCATCATCTTTAGTACAATTATATAAACACTTTGAATGTTTAGAGAGAGGCGTATGGTAGTATCATATCATACTTTTACAAGTGTCACATTGATATTTTCTTTCTTCAATCATGCATATTGTTCATCACACTAGATCCAGTCACATTGAAGCCTTTATATATGTGATAATATATATGCTCATTAAGCTTCTGGTTGATATGTTTTAGGTGATTCCAGAGATGAGGAATGAACTCTGGCCCTGACTTCATGGAATAGCATAATTAAAATGGCAATAAACAACAAGAAAATGATGTAAATGTTTCGTATAAGACAGGAAAACATTTTGTTATAAGACAACTATGAGGTCTAGTTTGTTTCGCATAATTTGAAGAAATGGAATGGAATTGAAATCAAAATCCGTGTTGTATTGCGTTTCGTAAACTTGTTTTTGAATGAAATCTCATTCTTTATTATGTTTACATTCCCTCAAGTAATGAAAGGTCCATTACATAGTTGAGCCGGATAAAATTTAAATCAGTTACATTATTTCGAATTCTGCGAATTACATAAACTAATAATCCTCGGAAGGTTTTGTGTTAATTTCGCGGGCCAATTAGTCAAGAAATTTGTAAATTGCTTTCTTAATTTAACTTTGTCCGCAACCTCGCCAATTTTGTTTTCTAATAAAAATATATATACACTATAAATGGTCCCCCCTCTCGAATCCTAGACAACCTCCAATGTTTGTGCGACTTTTCGAATATAATCTCTTAAAACCATGTTTTCAGCCATAACAATTGGTCATATTTTTCTATAAACTCATCCATTGTAAGTTCATGGATTCACACTTCATGTCCACCCGATTGATGATGGTACGGGATAAGGAAAAAGGCGGGTAACATTTCCTCAGCTTGACCCCACATCAAAATGTCCATGGGGCCCAGGTCTCCTACTTATAAAAACTAATAGTCAAAATTACTTCCTTACCATTCTATACATTCAACTTTATTTTTTTAAATAATATAATATAATTTGATTAATTTTGTATCTTTTTTAAAGTTTTAATTTTTTTGTTTTTTATGTCATTTTACGTTTTTAAGCTACAAACACGACTAGTTTATCAAATACCTTTATATAAATAAAGCTCTAGTTTTTAACTCTAAATAAAAAGTCCAGCTCTAGCCCCGGCTAATTATGCCCGACATAGTCAATGTCTAACTTTTGAATTCAAGAAAATGAAGATAAATTTCAATTTGTAATAAAAAAGAGTATGGTGACTAAGGGTGACAATTTGGGACGAGTTCGAGTTATCGTGTTCGTGTAAATTAAGTGTCAACCTATTAATTTTCGTATCGGGTTTGTGTCGTGTTTCAGGTCAACCCATTTCGGCCAAATGTATTCGACAAATGTTTTTTCGGTTTTCCACTACAGTTAAAATATCAAATACAAAAACGAAGTAATATTATTTTATTTAAATCTTTTAGTGCTTTATACAGGATTTAAGAGGAAATAGAGAACACATACAAACATGAACCTAGATTCAAACAAGATAAATCGTTTTGTTCCAAATTAAAATTCCTCATCATTTATTGGTTCAAAAAATTGGACATTACATTTATTGACAAATTTCGACATTTACATTATCTTTTTTTTTGACAATATGTATAATATAAAATTTAGTCATGTCATTAATTTTAGCCGGTTACCTACTAATGACGGTAGTTAGTTACGTTTTTTGTTAGAAATTAAAATTTAGATTTTTTTTCTTTATCTAAACATTTGGAAGTTATATTTATCAACAAATTTCAATATTTATGTTATATTTCTTTAATGTTACCAAATTGCCTTGTAATGCCCATTTTCGGAATCTTGTATTATCAATATGTAAATTCGCAATTTCGATTATTGTCGTAAATTATATATCACAAGTTGATTAATTATTATATTGCCTCACTTTCAAGAGTTAGAGATGTGAATTTGATATATATGAGTAGATTTATGTGTTGGGCTTAGTAGACTAGTCCAATTTCCTTGATGAGCTAAGATTGGCCCAAGAAGGGTTAAAGAGTGGGCTTGGCCCAGGCTAGAGCATGTATATATATGTAACTAGGGCACAGCCTCCAAG
>JAUEJL010105311.1:0-12922 GCA_032274825.1 Drosophyllum lusitanicum | reverse complement strand
GGAACTGGAGCCCAGCCTTGCTGCTGCGAGATGTCGCCTTCTTGGTTACGGCGGCAGATCCGATCGATTTTCCTCTTCCGGCCATTGTTACAATTGAAATAAAAATTGGAAATGTTGGGGGTTGTGATTTGAAGTTTGTTTGGTTTTTATTAAATATAAAATTAATAATTAAGATGGGTCCGGTGTGGTTGGGAGTGACCACTACGGGTCTGAGTAGTGAACTGAGTGGTGAAAATAAATAGATGTCGTGGCAGTGTGGTGGGAGGTGACCACTCCCCCTACCCTAAGGGCATATACGAAATTCTGCCTAAATATTTGAATATGACAACTATATTACAACACAATTAATAGAGTGTTATATAAATAATTCAGTTTTTATGGATTTATATTTTAAAGTAATAAAATTGAAAAATGTTATAAATTTTTTTTATATATTATTTTACCAATTACTCGATTACCTTTTCGATGTTGGCTTATTCGTAAAATTTTTATTAACTGCTCAACGACAAGCAAGATCTGATCAAATCGAGGACTTACAAACCTATAGTCAAGATAGAGAGCCTGCGAATCCTCTATATGCAACTTTTGGTTGCCGCGTAAAGTTATTTTCAGAACTGACTAAGTCATGTATGGTGTGTTTCTATGTGACCGTACAGTGCTAGGAATGAAGTGTTTACCATATAATATCTTAAAAAATTAAAATGGATATTTGTTTTTACTATAAACACAAGTTTGCTGACAGAAGTGTTAACTCGTAATGATAATCAGAACACTTATCCGCTATGACTTCTCTTTATGCATATTCGTCTGATAAAACATAATTCTGCAACGATCGACCTGGCTTGGCTCATGGGGGGTTTTCAGACAAACGGGTCTATTCGATGATCATGCTCACTTGCCATTACCATTCCCGTGCAAAGACATGTAGGGCACATTACCTGAATCAATGTAGTTGATGTAAACAATATGGAAATGGAAAAACCATTTTTTCTTAAAAGGCCCCTCGAGTGTGCAAAAGTACAAAACTAAACCATTCTAGGTTTCATGAGTAATATGGTTTTCGGTACCTTTCCTGCCCCGGAACAGTTTAGACACCTTCGAGTAGTAGGAGCTCTTAAAGGACGATCAGAAGCATTTGTTACAGAAATCGGTTCTATGTTTAAGCACACTCCACTAGAAGAACAACGAGCACATGCCAAGTATCCTGTATTTTGGTATATGATTATGAACACCCATAATTAAAAGGCATACAGTTGAAACAAAAGGTTATAGATGGAAAAATGGGTGGTCGCGCAAGTTGGCTTATCAGTGAAAACGGGTTTTTTTTGTACAGGCTGAAAACAGGGTGAGTTGGCCAAAAACATTGGTCTAAAAGCTTTCTATAAACTTTAGTGTGTCGACTATCAAATATGATTTCAAAACTTATATTATTTCAACAATAATCTAATAACACGATTTAGGAGGTTTTATGCACTAAAAATACAATTTTGATGGCTTAGAAATAAAACACAACCCAAATCTACCCATGGATTTAATGAGCAGAAATTGCTTACCAGTTCCGTGACAGTACTTGCACCTTTTCTTCTCTTGTTGCATCACATTATTGGCTTCAAGCAACATCAGAGTTGAAATTACACCAACTGCCCCACCCGAAAAGGATGCCACTATTGGATCAACTTGACTGAAATAAAATCAGATATATTTAGTATTACTTTTTGCTTAAATAACAGCAAAAATATTTTGTTTTTGTATGATCTCACACACCTCAGCTGCATAGGCAAGTGCAGATGGCTTATGAAATCTTTATATGAGGTGCCACCAACACCTAGTTTTAGCTCCAGCTGATAAATAAAAATGAATATCCATGTTACAATTAAGTATATAATTAACTCAAAAGAGTACTCGCGTAAGAAAAATGAGCTTACGATTGGTGCAAGAAGGCCACCGAAGACAATAATTCCTGATATAAATGTAAAACTAGTCAAATAGAGCTGCTTCAATGTCTTTGGCGTCTAGCTCAAATAACAAAAATATAACGATGGTTAGTAGAATATATTTCCATTAGGAACTAAGAAACTTATTCATACATGCAGCTTTGATATTAATCCCTTCATCCCATTAAAAACTGTTTAGTCTACCACATAGTTTAGTAGAAGTGTTTGGGTACTAATCAGCTGTCAAAACCCCCTTCAATAATCCAAAACAGGAAATCCGGTAAAACAAAATCATTAGCATCAACAAATTATAACAATAAGAATGGGAATTTAGTAAACTCTAGCCTGAAATTTTGCCAACAAGATGAGGGAGAATTATACATAAACAAAAGTATGCTTCAAGTTGCAATAATAATATCGTTAGCTCCAAAGCACAAATACAAACACCACCTAAAAACCTACTCTCAAACAAGCTTATGACTTCACATATGCAAGATCAAATTTAATTTACCACTGAAGGTAGAAAAGGAATTGAAGAAGGAATGTCAGGCATCTCATTGTCCTCAGAGCTGCTCTCATTGAGTTTTATGTTCTTTAAGCGTTGTTGTACTCGCAATCTCCTCACCTGTGAAATTGAACAATTCACATTAAAGCCATTGACAAATTCTTTTAGAAATAAAATCACTTAGCAAGAAGAAATAGAGTCATGGTAGAAGAAAGAATGCTTATATTGTATTTGTACCTCTTCCATGAGAAGAAAGATCTTATTGCGCCTACTTCTTATATTGTCTTGGATTTCCTTTGTCTGCATCTTAACAAAATCCTGAACAGTCTCCGGTCCTTCTATAATACAAAAGTTGCTGCATCAAAATAAAACCGAAAATAAGCAATTGAACATGTATTTGTTTCTTTAACAAGTAGTGTTTGGATAAACTTATTTGTCGGCTTACAAGCTAATTACTATTATAAATAAGCTAATAAGCCAACTATTTCCGGCTTACGAGCTTATGAACTTGAAGCTATAAAAAAAGACATAAGATTACATTGATAAGTCGTCAGCCAAGTAAAAAATTAGCTTATGAGTTTATTAAAATTCTAATAAGCTTGTAAGCTAACAAAATGAGCTAATCCAAACACCCCTAAAGTAACACCACAAGCCATGGTTTTTGATCAAGGATTCAAGTTCCTCACATGAATTAGGTGTTAATGAAACTTTTTACAGGAACCTTTCTTGAATTCTGAACGAAATCTAAAATTATCAAACTCATAAAGAATCATCAGAAGCCTTGATACTCGAAAATCTCCATTTCTACAAGTATGATTTTCTATAGTTTCATACTGAAAAATCTTATTTGATATGAAAAGAAGAAACCAAATAACGAAAAGAGGCTCTATGAGGTGAATATTATCAACATATACAATAAGACCTGGATTCAAATACGGAATAATTGCATCATAGAAAAACAGAAAACTGAAATGAAAGAAACAGACCTAGGAATGTTATCGGCAGAGGGCACAGAGCCGGAGGCGGCTGCATCGTCTGAAGAAGACGAAGAAGATATAATTGAAGGTCGTGAGGAGATTCGACGAGGGTTAGGGTTTATGCATGTGAATCGAATTATGGGTTTTGATGAATCGAAATAGAAAGAATTGCGAGTGTTATTGATAGAGGAGGGAAAATGATAGCATTTGACAGAAACAGAAACCATGGTTGTGAATCGAAGTTCGGTAGAATTGAATAGCAGAATTCCTGAAGATAACAAGGAGGAGATTGGGGTTCTGTCAGTTAATGAGGAAGGATCTTTCAGAGGATCTCCATTACTCGATTCCTCAAAAAGTATTTTTGTTGCTACTCTAATTTTAGCAGCTAAAATGCCAAAGCTGATAGACCTCTCTTCTTTGACTTTGTCCTAGAATTGGGCGTGTTTGGTTAGCCGATTGTTTTTCAATGGAATTGAATCTATTAAGGAATTGAAATTTGAAGGATTTCGAATTGGAATTTAAATCCTTAGCTCACATGTTTGGTAGTGCTAGGAATTGGAATTACTTCTACCACCGCCCCACCACAAACCACCCAAAGCGGAGCTGCCACCACCATCGCTACCTCTACCACCGCCGCAGGTGGTAGCCCTAATCGAAGCCAGGTCGCCGCCGCCAAGCAAGGTCGTCATCGCCCTAATCGAAACCCTAGACGGAGGTTAAAGTCGCCGCCGCAAGTTGAGGTCTTAAGCGAAGCCCTAGTAAACGCCACTCGTCAATCGCTAGTCGCCGTTCCCCACTCGCCGCTCGCCTGGTCACCGCTCATCGCTCGCCGGTCGCCAATCATCGCTCGCCGCACGCTGGTTGCCGGTCGTTAGTCGCCTGATCGTCTTTAATGCTGAGCATGAAGTAAGGAATTTCAATTCCTTAGCTAAATGGAAGGATTCTACTTTCCCATGTTTGAGGAAAAGTTTTCCATACCCAAAATTTCAATTCCATAATAAAAAATGAACCAAACAATGGAATTTCTAGGAATTAGATTTCAATTCCTACAAATTCCCAAGGATTTCCTCCGACCAAACACCCCCTAAGGTTTTATTCATTGGGTAATGTAGCTCTTTGAGAGACTTAAAAACAGTTTAACCGGTTAATATATCTTTTTAAGTTTATTATTATTATTATTATTATTGTTATTATTATTATTATATGATTTACTATTATTATTAGCTACTACCCCGAACAACCTTCATTCTTTCGACAACACCACTATTAGCCCACCACTACCAACACAAACACTACAACCACTACCACCAACTCACCACGATCGACAACCACCATCACCAACTCACTTACTCACTTCAAAACTCCAGCTACCTCAAAAACTTCAAGTTAGCTTCAAACACACCTCTAAATCGACAATCGTTTGTCCCATTTCAAATATCAAACCCTTGAACACCACACACACACACACACACACACACACATATATATATACATACATACACACACATACACACTAAATGAAGTAAATCAATGAAGTCTGCCTCTTTTGAATACTTGAAGTCGGCGTTTCTTCAATCCTTTGAAATTGTTGAAAATCGAAGTCCTTCAAACTTAAATTAAATTTGTTTAAACCATCGGAATTGCACTCCTTGAAACCACAATGGAGAGAGAGAGAGAGAGAGAGAGAGAGAGAGCACTTACAAGGCGGTGGTTAGAATTCATTCTCATTGGTTAAGATAATAATATAGGATAAGAGAGACGATATTGTAGTTATGGTTAAAGTGATTTAATGAAGTTTATATACTAGCATTTCGTAAAAGGTTTTGAGATAAAACTACTAAGAGGTAGAAAGAAGTTTACGAGTAATCATTATGATGAGCCAAATTCGAGGGGTTGTTTGATTTGTTGGAATGAAAATTAATTGATTAAGAATTCAAATCCTAATGGAATTCGAATATGATTCCTTGATTATTGTGTTTGGTTGTCCAGGATTGAATCTTATTCCACCTTCACCACCTATTTGCCAAGCTCTAGAATAAGAAGATGATAATCAAGGTGCCAATGGAAGCGCACCTAATCATTGAACCAGACCTAAACCCTAGACCACATGGAGGCAGACCTAATTGATGATAAAAACAAACCATAGTGAATCTGAAGTAGTTGATAGAAACGTACCTAGCAGACAGCGATGGTAGATGAGATGAAATTGATTGTGGTGAAATCAGGATAGTTGTCAATGGTGATGAAATCGCATAAGCAATTGAAAAGTCGATGATAATGATAACCACATAAGAGATAAGTCTTTGATGGTTAATCAAAATTGTTTTACTAGAAGGAATAAAAATTCCATCATATGCGAAATTTGATGGAATCAAATTCCATTCCAAGTGTGTTTAAATTGCAAGTTTACAACCAAATACAGAAACGAGATGAAACCTCCTTCTAATTTCATTAAAACAAACGCTCATACGAGCCAAAATATAATTAAACCCTATATGTCTTTTATGCCTGAGAGTATTTATAATTCAAGTCGAGTCTCATTCTATAATATCATATGTAAAATATTTCATATATAGAGTGTTTAGGATAAAATTTATATGTAATAAGATAGGTGGTGGGACACATAACATATATAAAAAATCTAAAATGCATGTGTCCATGTGTGTCAAATTTGGTGAAGTAAGATCGGATCCATCTTTTAAATATTTTATATGATGTCCCAAACAAGAAATATTTAATACATTATTTTTCTTTGTTTGACTTTTTTTTTATTAACATTTTACAAGAAGATATAAAACGGGGGATATAAGTGCAATTTTCCCTGGTTCCACTTCTTGTAGATTAGATTTTTCCAAATCATCATCACTCTTCCGTACAACGTCAGATTGTCGTGCAGGGAGATATTGACAGAGAGAAGAGCGAGAGAGAAGATGATTGAATTGCTTGATTTTGGTGAAGCAAAGAGATAGATCGCATAGAGATTTGTGGACGAAACGGTCAGGAGTTAACCAAGAACAAGGAGATTGAGAGAGGAATCATCGTTCTTGATTGATAATGACATCGTCAATGAAATCGTCTGTGTTATTGATGTTCATTATGCTATCGTTTTTGTTTTCCGTTTCCTCATCTTCTCCGTCTTTATCATCGATGTGTTATCCTCAAATTAATCCATTCCTTCGCGATCTACAGCTTCAGTGCCCTACAACAATGGTATCTTATTCGCTGATTGAGGTGCGTTGTGGTTTTAATTTTGTTTATTGAAGAACATATATATGAATTGCTTTTGCTTTATATCTTAATTGTTCAATTAATTGGTATATTTCGTTGATTCCGTCTTGTCATGTAAATTGATTGTTTATCGTCAATTGCTTCTTGAATAGCTTAGGGTATTTGAATATTGGTGGTTGACGTTCTTGTAAAACGCCTTTATATAAATATATTTCATATGAGGAGGTGCTTGAGCGTTGCTGTGTGATAAACAAGATAAGTGCACATATCATCTTTTTTTGGTTTATATTTCTTCTTTTAAGAGGTGAGTAGCTAGATGGTTACTAGTCTTTATAGTCAGAATTGCAAACATCACATCCCTTGCACGTGAAAGCCGCAAGAACTAATGAAGATTAAGGGAATCTAGTAATATGGATGTATGATTTCATTAATTGAAAAAAAAAAGGTAATACAAAATCAGAGAGGATCCCAAACTACTAGCAGGGCAAACTTAACAATTATACATGCATAGCCTCTCATTCTTACATCCTAGTATCCTACCCTATATAATATTCTCCCCCCTCATCTGTAAAAAGACTATAATTTATCAACCTTACATGCGTCATTCCTTCATACCTCCTGCGGTAAACTTCCCACTCGCTGACTCGCGTGCCTGTTGTTCTGCTCATTTAGAATGGTAGGTTGTCTCTATTAATACTCACCCTGTGAAGAACAGGCTTGCCCTCAAGCCTGAAGTCCGGGAATTGGCTTTGAATGGGAAATGCATCCTCCCATGTAGCTTTTTCGACATTAACTGTGTTTCCATTGGATCAACAACTGCTAGTTTGACCTCCCCCTAGTGACAACTCCCGTAGCTAAGAAATTTTTGGGTAGCTTTGAAGTCTGGTCCTTTTTGTGACAGCTCAAGCATCTTCCCATCGTATATCAATACCCTCCTTAAAGATATTGTGGGAAATGCACTACCTTGGGTAAACATTTTAGGAGAGAAACATGGAATACCAGGTGAACTCTTGCCGGAATCGGTTAGCTAAAGCTGATAAGTGGTTGGTCTTACCTTGGTAGTAATAAGAAATGGCTTGTAGAAGCGAGAGGACAACTTTTGATTAATTATTTTCACCACAGATTGCTGTTGATGGGAGTAGGAGAGGGGGGGGGGGGGGTTGAGGAGCAATAATCCTCTATGGCACTCTCAACATTGCTACGGTGGACGATTTCATGTAGTCTTGGACTTGTTGTAGGTTATACTTTAGTTGCTCTAGAGCTTCATATCGGTCTAACAAGTCTTGCAAGATTATCTCACAAAGAACCTCCCCTTGGATAAATTGAAATACAATGGGTGCGGGTCTCCCACATACTATTTCAATTGGGTAGTGCCAATTACATGATAAGATGTTTTAACGCCAAATTTCAGACCACAACAACCAATAGTACCAATTTTCAGACCAAATTCCAAACTTCGACGGACGACTCTGTTTAATTGTCTCTGGGGTGATATGATGAACTGAATTTGAGTTTGATGCCCCGTAAATAGAACACTTCTTGCCAAAATTTATTCAAGTACAAAAGATCCCACTAAGAATTGATTTATAAATCCATAAAGATGGATTACCTCTTTTAAGAAAACTTCAGCCAAAGAACGAGTGGTAATCGGATGGTCTTTAAACATGTGAAAGTCGGATGGACTTAAAACATGCGAAAGTCGGATGACCTAAAACTTGACATTTTCAGAGTTGTGAGATACGAAAGTCGCATAGACTTAGTAACTTGAAGGTCGGATAGACCAAGTGCATTCCAAAAGTCGCATAGGCTTTAAACAACCAAAAGTCGCATGGAACAATTTTCCAAAAGTCGGATAGACCAAGTTCATCCGACTGTCGGATGATTCAAGCTTTTCTTCATACGACTTTTAAGAACATTCAGTTTATTCATACTAAGTCCAAAAACGATTTTTGACTAAGTGTAAACTTATGGACTCAAGTTTTATACCAATAGACTCAGCTTTAACAAGATGAAGTTACAATATTTGGTTCCACCACCATAAAACAGCCTCAAATCTCTTTTGATTCAATTGATATGTCCTCCCAAATGACAACTGGTATGGGGCGGACTTGAAGAAGCCCAGAGGGAGCTACAGTGGATGCTTTGTTCCACTGGCAGGTGTCGCAAGTCTGGACATACTGTTTAGTTCACTTAGTCATCCAGATCCAGTAAACGTGAGTTGCTAACCGCCTGTATGCTCAATAGAATCCAGAGCGCCCCTGTCCAAGGAGAGGATGACAGATTACTATTCTGTTTTAATGGTATAACTGACCTTTGACGAGTGTGAACCCAGGGTGAGAGAGGTTCATTAGACAAATCTTGAAGTCTTGAAGTCTTGTTTGCGAAACACGGTCTTCTCAATGCCTGATTCTCTAACCAAAACCTAATAAAGTCCATTTTTTATGTAAATTTTAGAGAAAAGACGGGAACCCTGCAGCTCATCTAGTAGTTTTTCCACCACTGATATAGGGTATGTCTCAGCATTTGTTGCTCGATTCAGGGCCTGTAGTCAATGCACAGCCTCCTTGGCGCGTCTTTTTTTCTTGACTAGGATCACCGAAATTGAAAATAAGCTCTTTTATCCCCATCAAGGTTGTAAAAATCGCTCAGCAGTATGCAGTCGGTCAACCACCTTCAAGCGATTAATCGGCCTAGTTGGTGATTAGTCGGTTTCTCGACGAGGACCCTAAATTATAAAGGAATTTATTTTAAAAAAAACAAATATTAGCAATATTCTAACAAAATAGGTCAATAACCATTAAAAAGTTTAACAAACTTGAAAAAAAAACCATAAGTCCATAACTAGTTTAATAAACTCAAATAAAACCATAAGTCCTTAACTTTTTAATTTTTTTTCAAAGGAGTCAAACCATTTTTGTTGACCGGCCGATTTTGACCGACTTTAACCATGCCCAATTTTTTTGACCGATAAGATGATTTGTAGGTGCCGATACCCGCCTAGGCGGAAATATATTGGTTGCTAAGGCCGATATTTACAACACTGATCCCCATATTAAACATTTCCTATACCTGCTTTTGTATCCCCCTTATGCACATAGGGATACCTGTATGGATGGACACAAACTGGTCTATGGATCAAACAGAGGTTCATGGTGTGCACAATTGGTCAACCAGGTGGAGCCATTGTGCGGTTTGGAATATAGATGCAATGTAATCAATTAGGAATCAAGTTGGGATTCTTGTTGAGGAGATGGAGATGGTTGAGGGCTAGGTTTAGCTTTAAGATTGGAGACCTTACTTTCTGACCATAATTGCAGGCATGATTGGATGAGAAGAGGGCAGTCAGTTTCCTTCTTGTACCATTTGATGATTTGAAATCCCGTTGGGTTCTTTCCCACCTATACACACCTGCGTAATTTGGTTGTCTTTACTAACCTAATATGTCTACCATAGTTCATAGTTGCTTTCTAAAAGCTTACACCACACTCCACCCACCATAGCCATCTAGCAGTCCCCTCTTCTACCACTGCCAAGACTTCGACCTCTGTACTATCTACTGCCTCAATTTGCTGCAGTTTCTACCATAAACTCCGGTCACCTGATGACCTTTGACTCTCAGACGAGGTCGCTGTCAAATTCTCAACCTCCTGGTTCACTGAATTGTCTACAATTCCACAATGATAGAGTCCTTGTGTGATCCAAACCGGAAAGCAGACATGGATTAAAAATTGTCTACTCTACTTCCAATCATACTTGGGATCTTTTACCATGTCCACCCATGTGCCAACGACATCAGTTGTTATTTTGATCTTCTCATACAAATACAAACGCCAAGGGAGACTAGATACAAGGGTTTTTTAGTAGCCCAAGGATTCTCTCAGCGTCCTGACCTGGATTTTGACGATACATTTAGTCTTGTTGCCAGAACAGCCTCATTACTATTGTTCTCAGAATTGTTGCATCTCACGCCTGACACATGCATCAAATTCATGTTAAAAATGCTTTCTTGAATGGTGACTTGACTGAGGAGATCCACCTCTATCCCAATCACGTGTTGGCTCAAAAAGGCCCTTTATGGTTTATAGCATTAAGCAAACCCTTCAAGCGTGATGTCTGACTCACAGCCTTGGGGTTCACTAGCAAAAATCACTTTCACATTTCATCATGGTCACAACACTATATATCCTCTATTATATGTCGATGATATTCTTCTCACAACTTCTTTTCTAGTCTTATCACTCGTGTCAGTTCTTTTGTGTTGGCTAAGTTCGCCATGACTTCTCATATTTTATTGGCATTGCTTCCACTCACTCCTCGCACCTATTTTTGTCTCAAGTCTCCTTTGCTCAAAATATTCTTGTCTAGGCAGATACTATAATTCTTTGAGAATGAATTGCCTTTTCTCATTGATTTAAAGGATATATATACACGATTACAGATCTGGAAAATAAGGAAATTACAACAAACTAGGAGCTAAATAAGGAACTGATAATACAACAAAATATTTCAAATATATAGAATATATTTTCGGCTAATACTCCCCTGCAGTCGAATCTGTAGCTGGTCGGATAGAGAGACTGGAACGGAAACGAGTGAAGAGTTGACGAGGTAATCCCTTTGTGAAAATGTCAGCATATTGATAATCAGCCGGGACATGAAGTACACGTAACGCGCCCATGCGAACTTTCTCTCGAACAAAATGTATGTCAATTTCAACATGCTTCGTACGTTGGTGTTGCACTGGGTTCTTGGCGAGGTAAACGGCTAAAATGTTGTCACAATAGATGACCGTTGCTTGGCGTGATGGCAGATGGAGCTCTAGAAGAAGATTACGAAGCCATGTAGTTTCAGCTGTTGCATTTGCAACCCCTTTGTATTCTGCTTCGGCGCTTGATCTGGAAATGGTAGGTTGCCGTTTAGATGACCATGAGACAAGGTTGTCGCCAAGGAAGACGCAATAACCGGATGTAGAGCACCTGGAGTCTGGGCATCCCCCCCAATCCGCATCCGAGTAAGCAGTTAACTTAGTGGATTTGGAGGGAGATATATGTAAGCCATGGTTGCTCGTACCCTGGAGATATCGCAGAATGCGTTTTAAGAAATTGAAATGTGGTTCCTGCGGGGCATGCATGAAAAGGCACACCTGTTGAACTGCATAGGCTATGTCAGGCCGTGTAAAAGTCAAGTATTGCAGAGCCCCGGCCAAGCTGCGATAAAGTGAAGCATCAAGTAAGGGATTCCCAGCTGTGGCACTAAGCTTACAAGTTGTTTCGACGGGGGTAGCACACGGTTTGCAGCCTTGCATATTAGCTCTCTGTAGTATGTCGAGGACATATTGCTCTTGAGTAAGAAATAGACCTCCGTGCTGATGGTGAACTTGAATACCAAGGAAATGATGAAGCGACCTGAGGTCAGACATAGCAAACTCTTTGGATAGTAAGTCGATGAAATACCGAAGAGTTGTAGTGTCGGAGGCAGTTAATATGATGTCGTCCACGTACAGAAGTAGATAGGCCGTTTGGTGATTGCAGTGGAAGACAAAAAGAGAGGTGTCGCAAACCGATGAATAAAGGTTGCAAACCGTTGATACCAGGCGCGGGGAGCCTGTTTGAGGCCGTAAAGTGATTTGCGCAGGCGACAAACATGATTCGGATTTTGAGGGTCCACGAATCCGGGAGGTTGAAACATATAAACCGTTTCTTTAAGATCCCCGTGTAAAAATGCGTTTTCGTCTAGCTGATGTATTGGCCAGGAGCGGGAGACGGCTAGACTGAGAACCGTTCGGATTGTGGTAGGTTTAACAACGGGACTAAATGTTTCATCACAGTCGATCCCGACTTGTTGACATTTTCCATTTATGACCAGCCGTGCTTTGTACCATGCAAGAGTCCCATTTGCATGAAACTTATGTCGGTATATCCACATGCAACGTATAACATGAGCATCGTGTGTATGGGGCACTAGTTCCCATGTGTTGTTGTCCATTAAAGCCTTGTATTCAGTAGTCATGGCATAGGTCCAGTTTGGATCAGACAAGGCATGTTTGTGGGATTTAGGAATAGGAGAATGGAGGAAGGGGAGGTTGTGGTGTTTAAGTTGAAGTAATTTTTCGGTGTGGAGGTGCCGGTTTTGAGGCGAGTTTGCATAGGATGGTGAGAGGTAGATGTAGATGGAGGTGGGGGTTGACGGTGTCGGCGTGAGTAAGTGAGCGGAAATCGAGCGGGGTTGGGTGATGGCTGAGTTGGAGCGGTAGGGGTTAGAGTGGGTGCGGAAGAGGG
>JAUEJL010105300.1:0-12922 GCA_032274825.1 Drosophyllum lusitanicum | reverse complement strand
TATAATCATCTTTATTTCGAAAATAAGGTTTTGTCTATGTACTCGGTTTTGTAAAGATCTACTGAACTCACCAGAAACAGCACGAAACGAAAACCTCGAACCTAGATTGAAGATCTTAGCCAACGAACCGTCAAAAGCTGGCGTTAGTTGCTTCAAAACGCCGCTCGAAAACACCACGAACGAACTCGAGGTTGAAACTTGACCCGAAATCGCTTCACCGTAACACCCAATTCAAACTAACGCTCACAAACGAAGTCCTAACACCGGGAAACGCTCAAGATCCTTGAAATCTCTCAAAAATTCGGCAGAGTAACATTATAGGAGTGAAGTGTGAAAAATGGCTGGAGTTGATCTTGTATATATAGGCCAGAAGAATGCGTCGCGTCGCGATCCCTGCCATATGCCAAGTCTGCAACACGCGAACTCTGACACACGCAACCGTCTGACACACGCAACCTCGACATGTGTACTGCTGCCCAAACGCGTCGGGTCGCGATCTCTATTTTCCAGGATTTTCATTTTCTTTTATTTTTCATTCCTTTTCTTTCAAATAATAATATTCCATTATTATTATTATTATTAAAAAGTTGAACTTCGAAAATACTAATTTATTTCTCGATAATAATATTATTACAATATTCGGGTCGTTACACTAACCTCCACTAGTAGATCGAGAAGTAGTTGTCGTAGGCCTCCACCAGCGCCAAGCTCTAGGTTTTGTGGTTTTGATTTTGAACAGACACCGCCGGCCTCCATCTGTGCTTCATCGCTCTACTGTCCTCGGCCTTTAACAAAAATGGGTACCCTTATTTTTTAAAACGGAAACCTACCTCTCGCAGTCTCGCTCCGATCCTCAAGAACTCATCCTCTGCCGACCAACGGTAAGCCGTTTCTTCATCTCTTTTTCAGTCTGTTCCTCACTTTACGACAAAACTTTGGGTATACCGTTGTTTGAATTAACCGTTGAAAAGAAACTTGTGTTTGCCTGTTTTGATTTATCAATGCTATGTCTTATGGTTTCTTCAATTTAGGGCAAATGTTAATTATATGGGTTCTTTGATTTAGGGCTAATTTTAATTATATGGGTTTCAGTTTAGGGCTACTTTTAATTATAAGAACACTGGTGAATGTTCCTTGAAATTATTTTGATTACTTTTAACACTCGTATCTGAGACACTATCATGGAAAGGTGTAGGTTGACTTTGAGCATATTTTTCTTTTACTTCTAGGTTTTAAGTTCAAATTAATTTCTTTATTTTCATCTTGCAACTCATTTTAGGACATGTGTTTTTATTGATTTTGAGATTTGACCTCTAATCCATTATATTCAACATTAACTAAACTATATAAGTGTATATACACAGCCCACTAAAGCCATAATTTAGACCTTGCAACAACTAATACTTAATATTACCACACACATCATCACCATGAATAACATTTATTGTTATTTTAATCTGGCCATCATACTTTATTTTGTTTCAATTCAATCAATAAAAGTATATTTTAAGTATCATCTTGGTCATTCAAAGTATGTTATTTACATTATTTTCTTCCAAAAAAGCATGTTTTGATCTTAGCATGTTCATTTGATTGCCTAATGAAAACCTTAATGACCATAGCACAACAAATAACAGAACCTAAACTACATAGTTATAGCTATAATGAAACAAACCAGTGTAGGCATTTATAGTTGCTTATTGGGTTGCATCATACCCGCTCGTCGTCTCTAAGTTAAGAATATACATAAATCTGTAAAAGAAAACTAATACCCATGAATATATAAACCGGAAGAGTCACCTGGTTTTGACAAGCGAGTTGTGACCAAGTGCTGTTTGTAGGGTTGTGTGTTGTGCATGGTGGTGTCCCCTATGAAGCAATTTCGATACACAAAGAATCTTATTTATAGAGAGCTTGGAATAACAGTTACAAGTTTTTAACAGTTTTGACTTTTATCAGTTTTTGACAGGTTTATTATGTATGCCCATTTGAGCCGTTTTTGATAGTTTTTGCATAGGATTTATGTTATAATAACTAGATAGGTTGAGATAATTAAGGGGTTAACTTGGTGGTTTTTTACAGATTTTTATGGTTATTATTAGGGTGGTCTTTTTGCAGTTAAGTTATAATTAAGGGTCCAGATTTATTTTGAGTTTGATCCAACGGTTGTCTAAAATAAGGACTTTATACGGTTGAGATTTAAAGACAAATTGATCTAAAGGTCTAGATTTCTTCTCGGAATCCTACGTACCAATGTTGCGACAACCAACTCTTCCCCAATCAACTTAAAGTCATGGTTTGGTGGTTGACTTACCGGCAACCATATATAGATAGAATGCCAAAAATAATTAGAGAAAAAATACAGAGAAATTTCAGCCCACGTTTTCTTATAAATTAATGATCCAGAATTTCATCTTTAATTAATTTATACAACCTTAATTATATATATTTATTTAATTCTAAATAAATGTACATAGTCAATAACTTGTTTGGATAAATAAATAGTATACTAAATACTAGGGGTGTTTAAAATAATACGAATCCGAGCATCTGAAAATCTGATCCGAAATTATCCGAAAATTCGGATAACTGAATTTTCGGATTCGGATAGTGATTTTCTAAAGTTTCGGATATTTCGGATATCTAATATCCGAAAAATATTTTTTATTTTTTATTTGATTTTTAAACATATATAGTTTTATATACATGTATTTTTCATTTTAAATTTGAGCTATTTATTTTGTGATTAAAGTTTATAATATGATTATTTAGTAATTATATTTTAAAAAAATTTATATAAAAATATATGTTTTTGAACTTTTTGGATATTTCGGATATTGAAAACCAACTATCCGAAATTTTGGATATTCGGTTTTGAACACCCCTATTAAATACAATTGATTTACTAACTTTTATTCTAGAAAACTCTATAGAATAATATCTCCCTATCTTTTCAATCTTGATTGTTGATATTGCTCCATTTATAGCATTTACAAGCATGACTTTTGAGTGTTCTATGACATTTGATACGACATTAAGTAGCTGATATGCATAACTTTAACAATGGTTAATCTAAATGTTTTTTCTAGAGACCTCCTTATACGATTAGTGACCATTAAATATTGCTCTTGCACAAGTAAGAGTCCGAAGGAGTTGTATGCATCGAGCCATAGACAATGAAATTAATTCAATATGTCAAATGTCATAAATCACTAATCGATCATATTATCACTCTTAAATGGAAGAAATATTATATTTACCGACAAGATAACTAAATTATATTGAGGGAAAATAAATAATAATAATTTAGCTTTTCATTATTATTATTTAGGAAACAATTAAGAAAAAGATTTAATTTAAAATAACATTTAATTTTTTAACAATGAACAGAAAAAATTATAAAACGGTAAAGTTGAATGCTAAAAATGAGTAATACTACTTAAAACTCAAAAGCATGTACATTTATTTTAAGCAATCAAACGAATAATAGATGATTTGTCTGTATTTTTTTTTTTAAATCAGAATTGTTTCATAGGTCCTTATCTCTAAAAAAAAAGTAAAAATACAAAAATTGAACAAAATAAAATGGAATGAACCAATCGACGGTGGAGGTGCGTTGTGACACAAAATCAGCGCATGAAATACATATGCCGAATGGAAGATCTGACAAACATAGACACAATAACACCACCAATTGAAACACCATCACCATCTCTCTTTTATTTCAACAATCTTCTTCTACAGTTCGTTCTACCATCACAATCTCTCTCTCTCTCTCTCTTTTTTCTTTATTTTTTTTGTTCAATTTCTGTTGTTTCTTGGTTAGTTAGAACCCTAGCTTTGCTTTCTATCTCTACATATACACACACTACGTCTATTTCTATCAAAAGATGATGCAACAGAGGATAAGACAACAACAAGCTCTGATGCAGCAATCCCTCTATCACCCAGGTCTCTTAACCCATCCTCAGGTAAATTCATTTCCCTTTTCTTGATTCACTGTCTTTTAATTTCAATTTTTTTTGTCAAGGGTGTTACCGTTTCTTTTGGGTATCGATCCAACAGTAGCGGGTCGGGTTCTTTATCCAGTTTTTTTAGTAGAAGAAAACTTTCTGTCAGTGTTTTATGGGTTTATATAATATGCATCAGTGGTGGTAGATGTAGTATAATTTCTTTTAAATTAGTATTCTTGCTGTTTGAACTGAATTAATAAAGTTTCATAATAAGTTCGTGTTGGTATTTTTTGTAGAAATTTGTATATTACTGTTTTATTAGTTTCCTGAACAGGAATTGAAGTGATTTGTGTACGCGTTACAACTTTTCCGAGATTTAGGCACCATGTATGAATGTGTAGAACACAGAAAGTTATGCTAAAATGTGTGTTAATCAGTAGAGTTTGTAGTCATTCTTCATAAATTTGTTAAGTATCATCGAATAGCACCTATATATGCATGTGGTTATGAATGAATTTTAGAACAATAACACTCGGACAAAATTCGGAAACATAACACAAGCAGGATTAAGAAATTAGAAATCTCGCGGAAAATTTGTAGGATCATCTGAAAGATTTGATTTGCTGATACACCAGCAGGATGTCCAATAATACAGAGTTCTTGTTTTGCTAATAGACTTGCATCATCTGGTTTTCGGATCCTACGATTTTAGGGTTGATGTTTCCAAATTATATGTCACCATTTACAACGGTTCTTTGATTATGAAGTGGTTTGAGGATGAAAAAGACCTACTTGTTTCCATGTGAGATCTTGCTATGATTCCTCAAGATTCTTGCATGAAAGTACATGAGAGATATAAGGTTTGGATTAGTCTCTTTTGAGTTTTGACGGCTAGGATGAACATTTAAAATTATGATTTTAGGCTGCTTGAATTGACCATACGTTTCTTCTCTCATTTTAATTTATTATCATTTATATCTTTTCTCAGCTTCACCATATTTCATGTGCTTAGTACTATTTTTGTTCCATTTTGTTGACTAATTTTGAACTTCTATCTTTGCAGATTGAGCCTATCTTGAGTGGAAATCTACCTCCTGGATTTGATTCAACCACATGCCGTAGTGTGTGAGTGTCTGTCATTTCATTCCTTTTTCCTTCTTGTAACACATATTGCTTATCAATAAATACAACTATGTTAACAAAGAGATAGTTACATTTGTTTTCACCAACTTGTTATTTGTATACGTTGGTCGATGCAGAGCTCACTTTTTCATAAGTTATTCACAAACTTTTCTGCTATGCTGCTCTAGGATCTTTTTCTGTTGCCATTTAATTTCAAGTTCAGAGTTCAGACCATATTGTTTGTTAAATTAAATTGTAAAAACACTTTCTACATGCTAATTTGTTTTGATACTGAAGTTTATAATATCTGGCTTAATATAGGTATGTGGGGAACATCCACCCACAGGTGACAGAACCCCTACTTCAAGAAATTTTTTCAAGCACTGGTGCTCTTGAAGGTTGCAAGCTCATTAGAAAAGATAAAGTATGTTCAATCATCAATATTCTAATCATTCCATTCGTCATGAAACTTTGATTTTGATTGATAACTATTTTCATACTTCGTTTCCTTAACCATTTGTAACTGAAGTTTTCATCAAGGTATTTATTTATGTTTTTGGTTCTGTTTTACTTTAATTTTAGTCATCATATGGTTTTGTGGATTACTTTGATCGGCGTTTTGCTGCTCTTGCTATTGTGACTCTTAATGGAAGGCATTTGTAAGTAAAAACCTCAACTAGTATTTATCTTTTATTCTTGTTATCATTCATTACAAAGTGATTATGAAACATATATATTTGCAGGTTCGGGCAGCCTATCAAAGTTAATTGGGCATACGCCAGTAGCCAGAGAGAAGATACTTCAGGTTTGTTAATGTAAAATTAATGCACAAGTATATTTGCTTCAGTATGCCCTCCTGATTTCATTTGTTTGTGATATCTTTATATTGTTCTTTTTTTTTTCAGGCCACTTCAACATATTTGTAGGTGACCTTAGCCCTGAAGTAACTGATGCCACATTGTTTGCTTGCTTCTCTGTGTACTCTACATGCTCGTAAGCCCCAAATTAAAATAAAACATGACATGATGAACAATGCACATGTGTAACGTATTTCCTACTGATTTGATCTTTTGATGTTGGTAAGTGATGCAAGAGTTATGTGGGACCAAAAGACCGGACGCTCTAGGGGATTTGGATTTGTTTCATTTAGGAACCAACAAGTAAGTGAGAGCCAGGTGGCACTGAACTGTTCTTAAGCCCCCACATGTTCCTTTTGAGACACTAATAACAGTTTATTTCTGTTTTCCTGTAACAGGATGCCCAAAGTGCAATTAATGATTTGAATGGTGAGGAAGTTTAGCTTGTTAACTAGTTTATTGAAGTCTTTCTTTGATTTTGTTGCCTTGTGTTACATTTTATTGAAGAAGCATATGTGTGCCATTAAATGGGACATGGTGTGGATTTGAATTTTTGTGTAATTTAATTGAGTTTATATTGCAGGAAAGTGGCTCGGAAGTAGGCAAATTCGATGCAACTGGGCGGCAAAAGGTGCTGGATCGGATGACAAACCGAGGTCAGATACCAAAAGTGTTGTTGAATTGACAAATGGAACATCAGGTTAGCTCATTACAGATTCATATGCAAATTGTTATTACAGATTTTTTATAAAGATATCATATAGTTGTTACTATATCCGTTTTGAAACTTGCTTATCTGTACAGATGATGGTCAAGAAAAGATCAATGAAGACGCTCCAGAAAATAACCCTCAATACACAACTGTTTATGTTGGTAATCTGGCTCCCGAGGTTAGCACTTTTCTTTTTTTCTTCTTTTCCATTTCAGATTTTCAAGAAGTCCATTTCAATAAGGGCAAATGTCAATAAACAGTAATCAAGTTTCACCATTGTTTTTCCACATAGGTAATTAAAACATTTTTATAAAACCACTCAAGTTTCAGTTTTGTTACAATCTTCCGAGTTCTTTAAGATAAGTTGACCTGCAACCTGTGTTACCCTGTTACATAGCTGGCATGGGTGCCAGTTGTGTAAGATAGTTGATGTGGCGTCCCAGTTGTGTGAAATTGATAACACATGACCTTTGTGAAAAATACTTAATGCGACATGACCTTTTTTTTGCGGTTTTTGTTACGAGGTTAACCGCTCAAGTTTCAAGCTTGTTAGGTGTTTAGGTTAGCTTATTTAGGTGGCTTATCAGCTTATTAGCTTATTGATAGAGCTTATTAGAAATGCGTGTTTGTCTTGGCTTATAAGCTTAAGCTTATTAGCTTATTAAGGCTTTTTAAAGCCTTTTCAAAAGAGCTTATTAAGAGATTTTGAGCTTATCAACCTAAACTTATTTTAAGTACCCTCCTCATTCTCCTCAACATTATATAATCTAAACACTTTAATATGTAAGCATATTTTTTTGGTCATTTCTCCCTATTTGTAAATAACTTTTAAACTAATAAGCTATAAGCTAATCCAAACACCATACCAGCTAATAAGCTAATAATTTTAAGTCTAGAAGAATAAGCACATCCAAACACCCGTTGTGAACTTTTTTGAACAACCTGTGTTGCCCTGCTACATATGCTAACATGGCATGCTAATTGTGTAAAGTAGCTGGGTGTACCAAACGTGTATTGATGACATGGATACCGATATACCATTGTGAAAATAGTTAACAGGATTCCACGTCTTCAATTTTATACAATTGGAACGCCACGTCAGCCCCTGCAGCCATAGGACAATGGCATTTTCTTAGCTAAACGTAGATCAGAAAATGAAAACTTTTACAAAAGCTTTTTGTTACACAATTCACAAGCCACATCAGCATACATAAGCAACGATATAGGTGTTGCAGGCCACCTTGTATTCACAAAAAATTATAAAGTTTGTTGTCAGTTCTACGTGAATAAATGATGAAACTGGTTGCTATTGAATGACATTTTCCTTTCCAATTATACAACGCCTTTCATTCAAATGTGTTTCAAACCACTAAATGAACAAATTATAATCTAGGTTACATCAGGTGATCTCCACTGTCATTTCCATGCTCTTGGTGCTGGTGTTATCGAAGATGTTCGCATTCAACGAGATAAAGGTTTTGGTTTCATTAGATACAGCTCCCATGCTGAGGCCGCTCGTGCTATACAGTTAGGGAAC
Organism: Drosophyllum lusitanicum; assembly: GCA_032274825.1. NCBI lineage: Eukaryota > Viridiplantae > Streptophyta > Magnoliopsida > Caryophyllales > Drosophyllaceae > Drosophyllum > Drosophyllum lusitanicum. Next base: position 4,741 of record JAUEJL010105300.1, on the reverse strand, counting down.
ACGCGTTATCTCTATGGCAAACCACTTAAGGTAATTTTATAAAGTTATTAGATTATGTTCATGGAAACATTTGTAATTATAATTTTATTTTGATCGTTATGTGCAAAACAGTGTTCTTGGGGTAGCAAACCGACTCCTCCAGGGAGCAGCTCAACCCCTTTACCCCCACCAGTTGCTGGAAATACGTTAGGCTTTTCAGCCACAGATTTTGCAGCATACGAAAGACAGTTGGCTCTTAGTAAAATGGCTGGTGTGCAAGCTCTGATGCATCAGCAGATGGGTGGTGCCCCTAGCCAGGGAGCACTCTACGACGGTGGTTACCCAGGAATTGCCGCCACACAGGCCCCTATGTACTACCAGTAATTACGCTTCCAGCACGGAGTCTGTGTACTGGGTTGGGAAGTATATCTAGAGATATGAAGATTAATTAGATAGGGTTCTCTTCTTTTTCTCAATGTTTTATGTTCTTATTGATTGGAATGCTTATTTTGTGGTTATTGTATTACTTTTAAGGATGTATATGGGGACATATGTGTAGCACTAGCATGTGTATTTCTGTTACCTAAACAGTGAAATCCAATCCTTATGTTAAAGTAAGTAAATTCATGAACGTATCATTGATGAATATACATCATCTACTAGTTCAAGAATTAAACAAAGAGAATCTTGAACATAGTGTTCTTCCAAGTTTCCTCCTTTATCCCCTTATGTTCAAAAATGTGATTCATCATGCCCAGATTGTGATCAAAATGATCATGGCGTTAATCTCTCATATGACGGTTCAAGATTGAGCACACTTCTCTAAATTGCAAAAATCCCAGTGGTGATCAGATGACTGGTGCCGCTGGAAGATACTTGTGAGCTACAATATTTCTCTGGCTTCTCATCCATGGATATCTGCCTGCTCCTACATTCTGGGCTACAAAATGCCTTTTCTCCTCTGTTACAGAAATCACCATCATCATCAAATTATTCCAATTTCCCATCAACTGTTGTATATATAAAATCAAGAATTTGAGAATTACCTGTACATGTATATGTCTCTCCCCTGCAGTCTTTTGCTGCATAAGTAACATGAACTCAAAAAACCAGCAGGTTGACACACCTTCGTATCATCACCACCACATCTTGCCGGTGATATGTGAAAAATGCAGCTCTGATCTCTCAATTCAATCGCTTGTTGCGCTTGGTAAAATTTTGTAATCAATTTGTTTGGTTTCTGACGGGTCACAATCGTATACTCATCTTCCAAGCTACTTGCTTTCTCTCTCTTTTTCCGATCATCAACTATTCTTGTTTGACCCACCGGAATCCGACAGCTGAAACTGGTCTTTTTGGCCGGAATATTTTCAAGGGCGGCAACTATACCAAGCCCAATTCCACCAATATCACGGTTTATTATCCCTGTAGGTGACAATACTTTACACTCAAAAGGAATCGTCGATCTCGTGCCAGCCGGAGTGATCAGTTTTCCGACCACCGGACGTCTTCTCTTGTCACTCATGGCTAATTTACAGGAAACGGAGAATTCAACAGGCTAAGATTTATAGAAAAAACAAGTTAGGCGAAATAAAAGAAGGAAGATTGATGGAGTTGGTGGACTTAGGCCACTGCCCATGGTTTTTTGTTCCGGCTTCAAATTATTGAGGTTAGATTGATGCCTTTTATTTATTTTGTTTGATTCTATTAATGTTATGAATAGACTCCAAACCTTTTTTAATAAAATGTCATGATCAAAATGGTCCCTTTATGGCCAGATGGAATGTATATCTATCATGACCGGGTCGCCGGTGACGGCGAACGATAGATTCCGGTCGATATCTGTTAAGGTTTCGGAGGTTATGATTGCCGAGTGGGACCCACTCGCATAATTTGGGAAAGCGAGTCCACCGAAAAAGCAAAATCTCGCCAATGGTTTGCAATTGAAAAGAAAGAGATCGTCCATTTGGCAATTTTCTTAATAATTATTTTATATATAAACTTTTAATATTATTAATTTGAAGCGAATATTATAATAATAATAATAATATTATTATTATTATTAAACCCTTAAAATCCTCAAGTTCATATCTTTTTATTTTGAACATGAAAGCAATCCCTCAAGGGGTTATGAATGGAATCTGTTAAATTAACTAGAAAACGTCTTTTGCTATGGGTTATATATCTATGCAAAAATTATTAAAATCAAAAGTTTCTGAAATATAAATTTACTTATTTATTAATCATCTTCAAATATAAATAAAGACTAATTTACGTCAAATTTATTGGACGCTCTTAACCCTTAATTTAATAAAATAAATTTAATTACTCAATCTTAACCATCTATTTAATCAAAATTGGAATTCTAATTTTAACTTTTCTTAGTCAAAATTTAATTAAAGTTATTAGAGGAATTGCATATACGTCTTTTATAAAACTTAAATATCATATTTGTCTACCCTAATTCACAAATATCATATTACCTTTTATAACATTTAAAAATATTATATTTAACCAAATTCTTAATTTTATCAATTTAAGATACTTTATAATCATTTAAAATTCTTCTTAGTTATAACCAATAAAGACCTAATCGTATTGCGTTAATTGTAACAACAATGACCAGTTACTTGTACAAAAAATACAATCATATCTCTTCGTATCAGGATATCACGTTTCAACCGTCACATTCGCCCTTAGCCTTGCGTCGACGCTTCCACTGCTAGTTTGGTGTTGACGCCGTTTGTGATCATTTTTTTAAATTCTTATTTTTTTCATGTTTAATAATTATTTGATATTTTATTATTAATGTTTAATATTTATCAATTTTTTAAAACCTAACTTGTGCATTACACAAGCATCTAATCTTATATTTTATTAAAAAGTTTAGCTTTTTATTCAATTTTATTTTAACTACCTATATTTGAAACCCACTATCTTTCCCTAAAGAAACAAAATGACTGAAGTTTTTTTATTTGGAATATTGTTAAATTTGATTCACATTGTTTCTAAGTGTATGGAGTGTGAATAATGAAATCCCATCCATATATTTGTCAATGCCTTTTGATTGTATTGAATCAAATATACTAACATTATGAAGTGAGAATAAACAGCTAAAATTGGAATAATTTAAAATGAGTTATTGATGCTCACAATAAACAATGTGAACTAGAAGTTCAGAAAATAACTTGTTTACTAATTTTGTTAAAGCCTTACATGTTTACTAACCTAAAAAGTGCATGTGCCTAGATCACATAATCAACTGCTAATACTTTGAGTAAGATGACTATCCTAGAAGGATAGTTGTTAATAAGAGTATATTGCACGCCTGAAGTGTGATTGACAAGCTGATTCTAAAAAAACTTATATATTCCTCGAAAGGGAATGGAACAATGAAATAAGATTGTCAATTGAGGATACAAAGATCTCAAATCAATCTCCTGAAGAGATACCGGTCATGAAGGTTCCAGAAGAACCTCAAGTGCCTTAAATGAAGAGATCTCACTAAATTATATCATGTCTAGAAAACTCAAAGTCCCAAGAAACTATTGGTCAAGACAAAAAGATGCAAGGAATAAATGAAAACTCAAAGTCCCTTGCTGGCGAAATGTCGAGGACATGAATCTATACATTTGAAGGTGTAACATATCGGTATTTGTGCAAAAGAAGCATGAGAAATAATATTGGTGGTTTAAGGTTTCGCAAAGACTTGAGACCAATATATATTCTTGTATGTGTAACGCCCTGTTTTTCTAAAATAAAATTTTTCAGAATTTCTCAAATATTTTTAAACATAATATCGTGCAACCAAATCTTTTGTGAAACAATACAGCAGAAGCAATAATAGAATTTCATTTAGTACGTTAAAACTTAAATAAACTTGTAGTACTTTAAATCTTTTAATCCAAAACACATTTATTGAAAAGTTGGGCAACAACGGGCATATCTAAAATTTAAAATAAACGGTTGCACTACTCGAACCATCCACTTTATCATCATCTCCGCAAGAAAAATATCTGAAAAGGTTTAAAAGTATCTGATAAGCTATAAAGCCCAGTTGGTATTCAAACTCTGAAACTTATAAGATATAAATTAAATGGATCACATAATCTCCATTAAGCTTTGTTAAATACATAACACTTGTTCTTTTACTAAATCATATACTCTTAATATGATTTCTCATCATTCTAGATTAATCACTTATATCAGATTCTATATTAATTTAGTATAAAACATAATCACATCTCACTTGGTACTTTTCTCATATTAATCTCACTAATTTATTATTAAATCTAAACATGTCTTATCTCATACATTTCTTATGTCCATCTCATTACTTTCCATCTGACTTTATAATAAACATCTCTTGCTTATAGATTCACAATTACTTTGGATTCGTTGTCACCCTTTTGTTTGCATTTCATGTCTCCACTTGTAACCGATTAGTGGTTCGGTTATTAGAAAGATAATTTATATATATTCTTTATTCATAATAAGTGAATCCATACCTTACTCATACAAATAAGATAAAGACATTCTTGTCTGTTTCTTACTTTCTTTAGTTCTCAAATCTCTACTTGTTCTAGGTTAATGTTGGTTCATTGAAGGGAATTCGTATACTTTCATTACTTTCAATAATGGAGTCTATAATTCCATATCTCTCTCATATATTGTAACATCCTCATGATGGGCCTAGTCGTGTTCGAATCTGGTATGTTGAAATCTCAAATTTAAATATATATAATTGACTAAGTTGAAAATA
>JAUEJL010105299.1:0-25219 GCA_032274825.1 Drosophyllum lusitanicum | reverse complement strand
GGCTTTAAAATATTAAAAAAAAAAGCTTTCTTTTGACCATTGACCCGCCTAGACCCGCCTAAGACCCGACTTTGACCGACTTTGACCAGGACCTTGGAATTAGACCGACTAGCATATACACTGCAAGGTCAAGGACCGCCTAGCCCGACTTCTACAACACTGAAAAATCCCAATCCGAGTACTCCCTGCCTAGACAGAGTACTCCCTGCCTAGACAGAGTACTCGCTACTCCCTGGTTGGGCGCTCGAGTAGCGCCTAGCGATTTGCAACATTGTAAAAAAGATCCAAATGTTACTTGTGGCAATAAAATATCAAGAAAGAATGATAGCACACACTCGTCGAGAAATGCAAAAGGAATTCGCACATGAAATATATACTTCTTTCTTGACAAGTAAATAGTGTTTTGCTTGAAGTTCATCATATTGATACGACCATACTTCACTATCCTATGCTATTTAAAACAAATGAAAGGTTTTTTGACACCAAAAATCTAGGAAATAGCCTTTTCTTAGATGCATGAGATGTCATTACTATTAAGGTGCTTGATTGATCATGAGAAGGATGTTATCAAGAAAAAGTGTTTGTGTAGTTGATCTTATATATAAGCTTTTAAGAACACTTACAACATAGGATGACTTGTTGCCTTTAAAAAGCAAAAGGCTCGCTAATCAAGTTAAGTAGCAAAGACTTAAAGCTCATTTACTTTGGGACGGAAGGAATACCAAATAACACGCATATAAGTAAAGACTTAAGGCTTAGTAGAAATATTATTAAGGCTAATCATATAGATACAAAAAACCTAGATATAATGTATAAGGAGGGCCATTCAACTATTTTAACTTTTTTCTTATAGGCCACCCAACTACTGAAACTATGTTATTGACCATCCAAGTATGCATCCAGCTTCGTTTATACCAAATCCAACAAAAAAACATGCTAGATCATTAAGTTAACATTTCAATTTTTTGAAAAAAAGAAAAACTGGATTACTTTTCTATTCTGCGAAGTACTAAATAACCTATATACGGTCAAAAGATTGAAGAATTTATTTGTCATTTAGCATGTTTTCAGCCAGATTCGGTATAAATGGAACTGAATACATACTTGGTGGCCTATAATAGTTGGGTGGCCTTGATGATATAATTGAATAGTTGGGTGGCCTCCTTATGTATAATCCCCCTAAAAACTAATATAGATGAGTTCACATTAAAGCAACTTGATCATATGATCCGGATAGGATGTGGACAAAGATAAAAGATGATGATAAAAACAGTTGAAGTTATGGAGCAATGTACTTAGATGACAAGTTCCAATACAAGGAATGACAAAAGTATCACACTATCAATATATACATATTGATGATCCTTCATATTAAGTCCTTTTATCCAATGTTGTAGAAGTCACTAGGCGGGAGCCGGGCGGTAGGCGGGGAGTACTCGGGGAGTACTCGGATTGGATTTTTTAATGTAAAAATTTCAAAATTATATATACATGTTCATAAATAGTCAAATATATATATATATAATTGTTCATAGACCCTCAACATACGTTTAGAAAATAGAAACACTAATATAATTGTTCAAGACATTATGAGGCTTTAAAATATTTAAAAAAAAAGCTTTCTTTTGACCATTGACCGCCTAGACCCGCCTAAGACCCGACTTTGACCGACTTTGACCAGGACCTTGGAATCAGACCGACTAGCATATATACTGCAAGGTCAAGGACCGCCGAGCGACTAGGCGCCGACTAGTCGGCCGCCTAGCCCGACTTCTACAACACTGTGAAGAATGATATCATATTTCCTTTTTTGAAGTATATAATATTATAATATATATTTGATAAGATGTATAAGATACATACATCCCCAAATGCAGCAAACTTCTCCTGAATCGCATCTTGCAAGTGATCTTCAGCCTCTTCTTCTGAAATTTCTGATATCCACAATGGACACACAGTTAGTAAATAAGCAACCCCGCCTACATCTATATCAGCAAAATGACAGATTGTTGCTACAGCAAGGTAATTAGAGTATTTTGTTAGTATTTAAGTACCTGTAACTGCACCAATGGTTTTTTCAACATTTGGTAAGCTCAGTTCTGTACGCACACCTTCTCCACCAACAGCAGGTCCCCAAGAGAAAGGACCTGCACTTAAATCAATAAATGCCCACCTATCTTTTCCAATCCATGTATCTGTAAGACATTCTGCATGGAGACCACTCAAATCACCAGATTTCAGATCCTTTGCCCACTGAAGCTTCGTATCCTCATTTTTACCATTTAACAACTTCAAACAAAGAATATAGTACTGAATTAGCTTGGAGATATGAAAAATTCTGATAATTTTTCCCCTATTATCGTTATATATTTCAGATATTTTTGCTATGACAAACCTGGACAACTTTCGCTTGAATAATATCAGCCACATCTTTCTTTTGGTATAGCCTCTCAACATTATTCAGAGCATTTAGACAACTATTATACCATTCTATCTGCCTTGTAATAAATAACCGCATGTTAGACCAAATGACAGATGTGTTATTTCCAAATTAACATAGCAAATTACACAGGTAGGGTTATCTTTATTAAATTGTTGAAAATGTTGAAACATTCTCAGGACCAACACATCCATGTAGAATTGTAAAACAGATAAAACTAAGCCTTAAAAGGCTCAAATATGGTCTGATTAAACAGCAGCTTCAAAGTTTGGGTTTTGTTTTGTTATAAGTAAACATAATCAGCTGTGAGAAGAACAGCGTTCAGCAATCATTTTTGTTATCAATAAAGGGGAACAGATTTCAAAAAATTAAAAACACAAGACTTGATTACATAGTCTTCATAGTGAGGATTTCAAACATTTGTAAACAGGTTTTTAGGATTAAAAAACAGGTCTGATTTTTTTACTTAAACAAGGTATGGGTGTCAAATTTAATAGTGGTAAACATGAGAACTGACCGTGTCGGTTTCTTCTGTTATTGTCCAGGAAAATTTAGCCATTGGATGCTTTTCGTACAAGGGTCTCTTGATTTTATCCATAGCTGACCATAGAATTGTTTCTTAGAACACTTAACATCAATTATACATAAATTTAGGCAGTATTATGTCTGCATTGAAAATATCAAAAATAAATTTCTACACACCAAGAATATTTTCTGTCACACTTCCTGACTGAAGGATTTTGTCTTGCAAACTCTTATCCTGCATGCAAAGTTATACAGGGTCAAACCATTTCAAGAAGCCTTTGACATGATTTCTAAAAGCGTGTGCATGGTTAGCCAAAAAAATTTGAAGTAAAAACAGATGACTGAGATCATATGACAAAGGTCAAGTGGAAAATAGATTTAAGGCTAGAAGGGTAAATGAAAGTACCTCCTTAAGAAAATTTATTTCACTCTCTGACAATCCTCTCCTGCAAAATTTTAAAACATCAACTACAAGTATGTCCATGTTTGAACACAAGATGAAGTTATTGTCTTCAATTTTACAGCATTCAGCACAAATACTTGCTATTCACAACAAGCACACAACCACAATGGTCATAGAAGGTCCTCATAGTGGCCAAGCAGAAAATCGTCCATCATATTTAAAAGGTACAAAACATCAAAAGTTTTTTTTTAAGAAAAAGAATTAAATTTGTGTAGAAACAAACATAAAGTAGTGAGAAACTGACTTTACAAGTTCTTATTACCAAGACCATATATTAACATGAGAAGAAGAGACCATATATTAACATAATTAGCAATAGTTTTGAGTCTTATTTTAACACTCCAATTTACATCTATTCTAATCGCCAAATCAGGAGATATGTACCCATGCAATAAAAGATAATATTGATCAAAACAGAACGAGTTAAAATTTTGATCAGTCTTGAAAAGGTATGTATACCAACAAAAGAATAGGTTTACACTTCTAGAAGGCCTCCACAGAACATTTAAAAAGCTTTCTTTTTTCCTTTCTTAATTGCCTTCATGGACTCATAAAGCATGGAGCTTGATCCACAATGAAAATTATGGATGAAAACTGTAGAAAGATATATCATATAACAAGTAGCTAACCATATAGACTCTCAAAAGAATGCAATACCAAACAAAGAGAAGAACCTAACCAAATACGCACCTATAGCCATATTTACCTCTCCTTGCATCACGCTTAGGATTCAATATGAAAATATTATATGCATTTTCTAGGTCAAGATATTCCACAAGGCTGGTGAAGAGAACATCCATCATGTCCACATCCACTTGCCAAAGACGGTCATCCCTTTAAAAAAAATATATCAATCAACTAGCACAGTGAAAAATTGTAAGTAATTAACTATCCTGCAGTTACCAGGTCATAATTTGGGTGGGTAAATGTTTGTCAAATGTAAAGATTGGGTGAAAATGCAGTATGGGTGCAATAAATATCTCATTATAATACAGAAACACAAATATACATGGTTGATTAGATGGTGCAAAAAAGGAAAACAAAAGCAAAGCATTCAACTAATGTATAAACCAAGTTGGTTGAACTATCTGGACCTAAGGGAGTAATAGGTAAAGTTTCTGAGTTCAACTTCAAAAGTATCATCTGTAATCACTGATAAATTTCACCACTTTCATTTGTTGTTGACCTCCAATGTTAAAGAGACATACTATAGAGAGGCATAAACCAAAGTAGGTATAGACTGTATGCTGAAGAATACTAGAGAAGAAAGACATGCAAAAAAATATTTCTATATTGCTGAATTCTAAATCTTCTAGTAGACCACTGCCAAATTGAGACGGCGGAAAAAAGAACTTGAATCAGACCATTAGTCAACTAAAAATGTTCAATAATAGAAAGTGTAACACTAACTACTTAGTTAGGTTATCACATGGTTTCTTATGATATAGAAAACCAGAAAGTTGTAAACACTTTGGTGTTGAGATCTACCTGGTATGATTTACATCATCCCGACGAGAAAGGACACTAATGGCATGCTCAAAAATGGAATTGACTTTCTCACCCATCTGGATAGCATGAACAGAGAAGCTGCAGGAATAAATGAGAATGTGTATTACTAAAGGGTGGCAGACTAGTAAATTACAATCTTAAAATAAAAAACACCATCGTTCCTACACTTTTTTTAAACAGATAAGAAAAATAAAAAGAGTAGAAACATTACTTGTAATTTAGGTGACTGACAAGAGGAAGATGATGCTGATGATGACTATCTATCTTGTTTTTGTAGAATGGAGCAAGAACTTCACCAGTTTGTGGAATCCTAGTGTGTTCAAATATATGATCAATTTTTGTGAACCAGCGTTCAAGTTCTTCAGCATGTAGCTTAAAGACTGTATCAATTTCACAAGAAAATATTCATTACAGAGACCAAAGAGTTAATTCATCAAAGGACAAAGGCAGATAAACTCGAAGGCGGTATACCTTGGTTCCCACTCCCTTCAAATCCTATAAAGATGAAATTCACAGGAACTGGAAGATACATATGTTCAACTTCTAAAATCTGTAGATAGTTGGCTATATTCCCTGAAATACAGGAACAAAGGTCACCTTTTCAAAAAAAAAAATTCCTTTTCTTTCCTCTTCTTTTTTTTTTTATTTTTGCAAAAGTGATAACACAATGAAATATAATACTTCACATTTGAGAGGCTTGCAAACCTATTTAAACCTGGTGCATGCCGCACGGACATGATAAGAAAATAAAGTAAGGACAAGGAACACACATGTTATAAAAAAATATGCCAACAGAAAATCATACAAAACTTCATATTCAAGAGGCTTGCAAATTAACATAAACAAACAGGAAATATTTCAGATGCTAGTGCAACAGCTGATCATTTGAAAAGGCTCATAATAGTTTCCAGTCTGAATATTTTCTACCCCGTAATCCTTGTCTAGGAAGTACGCACAAAATGAACAATGTGTCATTTAACCAGATTATGTAACCAAGCATGGTCAATGATTATATGGTCATTATCAAACCTCAGATCTAATAATAAGATTAAAAAAAAAACAAAACAAGTGATATCACGTTATGATTGTGACGAAAGCATGCAAGGTAGTTGAAAGCAAAAGGCTCAACTGAGACAAACAGCCCTGCATCTCACCTTAAGCTCGTTCATTGAGGTTCGAAAGTTAAAATAATGAGTGACCTATTAATATTGGTGGTAAATAAGTAAATTAATGACGTTGAGGGTATACGTATCCCAAAAATATAAGCAACAAAAGTAATAGCTGCATTCACATTCCTTGATGATTAGCTTAGAGATATTGTCTACTTATTAATGGTATTTAGCTGGTGAAGCATTAAAAGTCACATTTACTTTGTAGTCGAAGCTTCACTCTTTACAGGCACAAGTAGCACACTAAGGTCTGACAAGGCCTAGCTTCATGGCCTGAGCTCCTTAAATTTTAAGACACTACGCATGCACCAATTAGTGATGGGTTCAGGCATTCTAACTGGGGAATGCATTACCATTACAAATAAATAAAATCCAACATAATAGAATCTTACAATTCAAACTAACAACAAATTGTATAAGAGAAGACACAATTAAGAGGTCAAACATATATCCAAAGTAAAATTACAAATTCTCTCAACGAGTCTTCTTAATTTGAAAATGAATTGCAGTATCATCATAGCTAATCTTCTTATCTTCAAAAAGACAAAAAGATTGATGTTTATCATTGTCTCATGGTACCATTAAAATAATGAGAGAATGCCACTAGAAAATAAAAAGCTCAGATAAAGGCAGAAAACAAGTACCTGCCTTGGTGTAATTAAGGACGGTTGATTTTTCAACGGTTGTAGTCTTCAAATCATCAAAGTCTACAAGTATCAGTCTAGATGTGATTAGATGGTAAAATAACTACAAAGACAAACTTGCAATGAACAAACACCTTTCCTAAGCTGCCTTTCAAAAAAAATACCTTTCCTAAGGTAGTAACAGAGTAGGAGCAATTAATAGATAGATAAACGAGATAATAAAAGAAGAGTAAAGACGCATGCATACCACTTCTTATGACAGCTTCACTCCAAAACTTACTCCTCTCTTTGAGATTAAACAACGAAAATACTGATGATCTCCCAGTTTTACGGTTCCCGACAGATCCATATGACCTGCCTGCTATTAGCTAGTATAAAGGAAACATAATGCAATTAATAATATGCAGTTGTTACAATTACTATCTTGAAATAAAGAACAATACACAATCTAGTAGCCTTCACTGCAGCACTACAGGTCTCTGCCAGCATGTCATGTGTCATGACTAGGACATAGTCACAGACTCCAATTTGCCCAAATGACAGATAATTCAAATTTCAAAGAGAACAAGGTATTAAGACCATTACGATCATACAAACACAAAGAGTGATAATTAAATTGATTGAGTATTTCCTTTCACTAGCATCACTGACTAGAATCTACCTAAATGTGCAATAGAAAGTTGTGATATTGTTCTAGAAAATAAAAAGGAGGTGCAAGACAATGAAGCTGCAAATATCTACCTAAATGTGCAATAGAAAGTTGTGATATTGTTCTAGAAGATAAAAAGGAGGTGCAAGACAATGAAGCTGCAAATATATCACAACAATTGAAATTGATCATCAAAAATAACTGAAATTTGCACCAAGAACCCTTACTGTAGCAAATTATCAATATGGATTTGGCAGCAGATGATGAAATTCATACTGCATATACGAAGAACAGTGTAGCTTGAAACTCTAAAGTATCCATGAATTGCAACGTTAAGAATCCAATTTGTTAGTTTATCCAATCATTCCAGAGAAAAAGGAATAGAAGATCAACTGAATGTGATATGTACTAGAGTCTGCCACTTACAATCACATGCATTCTTAACTCTTGCAAATATAATTGACATCTCATGTTCAAATTATCTTCAACCACATGGATTCTTTTGGTGTTCGAATTTCTAACATCCTAGCATGCAAATATAATTAACAACTGACATTCAAACTCAGAACTTTTTCAGTGTCACTATTGATATGGATATAGTTATTAACCTAACACCAAGGTTTTCCATTTCTACTACTTACTAGTTACAACTTTTATATAATTCATCAAACATTACCAGAAGATTGGAAACCAACTTAAACATTAAAATTCAGTCTTTCGTATCCTCAAATTTTACAATGAACATCCTCCTTAGGAGCTAGGTAGTTAACAAATGAAAATTATCTTCAAACATGAAAACCTTAACAAAATCGCTGATGGTAATTAATGAATTTTACTTCAATCCAGTCTACGTATCAAGCAAAGAGATATAAAACGAATATGAAATGAATTTTGTTTGAACTTACCAGCAACAGCAGGAAAATTAAAGGGAGGAAACGGATCAACTGATGCATGAAGGACATCGAGCCCTAAATCAAATTCTAACAACGCAATCGAACCAGATCGTATAATTGAGTTAAAATCCTAATAGCTGCCCTAAAACATGAACCGAGTAAGGATCTATTGTCGCCAACGCGAGTGTGAGGGGGAGACTGACGAAGACGACCTGCGGACTATACTGGTTGTTTGGGCAAGGATTCACCCATGAGGGCTCGGGTCGGTGAATACCGGGATGAATAATGCACGATAGGCCCAGTAACGTTTCCTTGCAAATATCATGGGATTTAATTATTATGGAGAATTTCATCTGTGTTCTTCCAAACTTTGATAATTACACATATATCCTTTTAAACTTTTAAATTATACCTATATCCTTACAAAACTTTTAATCTCTCATATTTATCCATATACCTATTTTATTTATTTAAAAATTAAGAAAACTATTCCTAATATAGTTTATATGTTAAATCCCCAATATAACCTTGTTTTGAAATCAAATCATATCCAAAAATCCATCAAATTAAATAAGGATCTCTTCCCGCAACAATCAAGAGCCCTGTTCATCCTAAAATGCTCTCTCCCTCCATGCGAATCGAATGTTCCCCATCTCGATCGACAGCAGATACAGCCATGGATGGGTTAATACTATTCAAAAGCTGCGAAAATATATTTTGTTTATTGTTGGGCAGATACTTAATTTTCAAAAGCTGCGTCTCATCTTCTTTTTCTTTTTTAAACTTAGTACCTTTGGATTTCTTTCCGGATGGGTGGATATGTTTTTAATGTTCCCTGTTAGACTTGTAAATTGTAATATGCAATGAATTGTTTGTCATTTCTTTGAGATTTCCTGCCACGCAAATTTTGCTTCAAGAAACTTTTCAAAAGCTGCGATTTTGGTTTAGAGTTCACCTAACTGCGTTTTGGTTTAGTACAATTCAAAAGCTGCTTGATTTAGGGGAGTCAAGTTCACAGCAAACATATCTGAATATCTGATTGACTCTCACTTGAAAATAGATGTACCTAAGGACTGATATTGGATGGGTTGCTGATCAATATGCTTATAAGATTTACATGGTCTTGATTATGGGATATATATATTTGATGATTTTGTGATCTCATATGGGTTATGGCAAACAGTATTTGCATTCTGAAGTTGGCAAAAGAGAGCCGCGTATGTTAATTTGATGAATTGTAGGATATGATTTGGTTTCAAAACAAGGGTATAATGGGATTTAGCATATAAACTATATTAGGGATAGTTTATCTAATTTTTAAATAGTTTAAAAATAAATAAAATAGGTATATGGACATATATGAGAGATTATAAGTTTTTCAAGGATATTGATGTAATTTAGAAGTTTGCAAGGATATATATGTAATTATCAAAGTTTAAAAGGACATAGGTGAAATTCTCCCAATTTTTTATGTCATTTTCTCCCTTCCCTTTGCTCCAAGATGATATGCAGCTCTTGTTATATACTTCTGATTTGAGTCATTGCCGCAAAAAGTTATTATTTACCATCTATCTTCTGTCTTATTTAACTGATTATTTTCATTCCTGTTTAATATTTCTCTTAAATCTTGTGTAGCGTCTTTCTTCAATTGGGTGTTTGTGTTTGAGAGTTGCCTTGCCCTTCAATATTTTTCTAATTGTATCCAGTCATGATTTCTGTTTGCAATCAATTGATACCGTTTAAAAAGGTGTAGAAGAACTCTGTTATTCGAGGACAATAATATGTTGTGGATGCACATATGAAAAGGAAAATTGCTATGCAAGGAGAAGTATCCTGTATGGTTTAGATAACTATTTTTTTTGAGTAAAATGGTCAGTGTTCTCTTCTAAATTGGTCCAGGAAAAGTATGCTGCATGGTTTAGATACCAATTTTTTTTCCTTTTTTTGTTTTGTAAATAAAATTAAGCAGGCTTATTTTGGTATACTGGTAGTAATGATTGGATGCAAATTGTGCTGCCTAATCCTAATGTTATCGATTAGGCAATTCTGCCTGCATATTGTGCTGTCTACATGGCTAATTGGCCTGTGAAGGTTTTTATTTATAGGAAGTACACATTATCATTTCTTCTAATCAATATGATAACATAACTGATGTCCTTCACATGTCAGAACCAGGCTAGTAGCTGTTGCAGCTCAGAAGTTTGTGTCAGAAGTTGCTACAGATGCTCTTCAGTAAGTTTTTAAATTAATCAAATGTTTTCAATAAACTGGCCTTTTGATGAATATTTAGTAATGGATTGTGAGATTAACTGAATTTATGACTACAAGCTGTAAAGATACGTAGATGGTTCAATATATATGATATTCAAATCTCATTTTAGATTCAAAAGTTAGAAGTTTAATATACTTGGTTGGTATAGAGATGGTTATGATTTAGTCTCTAAGGCCATCCGTATGGCACTCCATCACCTCTCTCTTACCCAAATGTCATATCAGTGCCACACCACTTCTTCCTCCCCTTTCTCTCTTACCCAAATACCTAGTATAACCTAACTAAAACTAACCCAATCTTTTCCCCACTTTTTTTAATTTATTTTGTTTTACAGTTAACTATTAAACAAAATAAAATATTTTTTAAATTGTATAAAAATAAAAATGTAACAAATAATAAAAATAAAAATTTCATAACATTAATAAAACATTATTATTAGAAAATAAAAATTACAAAACTCTAAATTGAAAATAATAAATAATAAAACATCTAGAAATCTAGTTGTCCTCGTTGAGGGGAAGTTGGATACATGAAATATGTTCAACCAAATCCAACTGAAGGTAATTATGAGTCTCCCGGTTTTTGACTTCTCAAACATTGCCGCGCATGCTTCTTCACTTATTTGTGTTTCGATATCAAACGATAGGTTGTTTTCATCGAAACTACACATTGCATGGTATTCATCTTCGAGTATCATATCGTGTAATATGACACTAGCAAACATGATGTGTCCCAGTACTCCCGGTCTTGTCGGATGCCATCCGTGTGCCTGATTATGAAGTATGTGTCAACGTTGTTTGCGCATGCCAAAAGCCCGTTCAACATCTTTCCGTGCCGATTCTTGCGCGGACTTGAACTTTTTTCGTTTATCGTCTTGTGGGCACGTAACTCGGGCGCTTTTTCTTCATAGACATCATTGAAGAGAGTGACTGATTGAGAACATTATTGTTGTTATTGGAACCCACAACATCGAAGTATGCGTGCCTGATCCATAGATCATGCGAGGCTACAACCTCTACATGATTGTCGGGTGTTCATGATCACCTCTCATGAACTGACCCTGCCATGCAACCGGACAATTTGCCCATGCCCAATGATTACAATCTATGTTGCTGAGCATGCCGGGAAATCCGTGTTTTTCTTCTTGCGCTGTGTATAGCTGCTGAATATCAACATAAGTAGGCTTACATAATTTTTTTACCATAAAGGTCAATAATACCTCAGCAGAATTTGTGTAGGCAATCCCTTGACGTTTTCTCCCCCATCCTCAAGTACTCGTTAAGCGAGTCGGAGGCTACTCCGTACGCCAATTTCCAAATAGCGGAAGTACACTTTTGTATCGGAAATAAACCTTTTTTTCCTCCGGAGTCCCACTTTTGTTTAAACTACAGATACTCTCCTTCTAAATCATCAACTATTCGTTCGAATAGTTGTATGCTCATCCGGGACCGCCGTCTAAACATATCCGTCAGAATAAAAACGGTTATCGACAAAGAGTCATTTATAAGCCACTCATTTGCAGCCACCCGGCGTATCGGCCTCTTTGTATGTTCCCCACTCCTTAGTCTTACTGAAGATTCCGGCGGTGCTACCATAAATTAAGTTTGCCGCTTCTCGGGTTGAGGTTATTATAAGAGGTAACTTTTTGTAAGATGGGTAAGAGGTAATCTAGATCATTCCTTAATCATCAGATCTGTAATTATAAAAACTTTTTTTTAAGTGTAACTATTCAAAATTTGATACGCAAGCGGACTAATTTGTTTATAATTTGATTTGATGCACATAACATTCAATTTAAAAAAAAGATGCAAATGATAACAATATATCAATAATATTCAACTGAAGTTGCTTAAATATAGAAAATCGAGATTGACGAACAAAATATTTGATGAACTTTCTAACATACAGAAATCGAGCCTTCCAAATTCCAACAGCCAAAATTACAAAATTCATCTCAGACCCCTCGTACACAAGAAATTGATGAATTAAAGAAATGATGACCAAGAAATCGATGAATTAAAGAAATGATGAGCAAGAAATTGACGAATGAAGAAAATATAAACCAAAGATTAGAGACTTCCAACACCCAATCGAGTGCTTTGAATGAATGAAGAAATTAAAAAAAAAACCTAAAAAGAATTTGGAAGAAGCACATCCATATCTATCATGTTTCGAAAGTAGAAACTAGTTCCTTGACATCACATCATAAATGTGAATCACTCTTGGTTTAGGATTGCAGACACAGAACTTGATGCGAGCGGCGGCAGTTGTGGGTCTTCAGTTTTGAAGTACTTTTTCTTGCGTGATATTGTGGAACACGCTTGGATGCAAGAGGCGAAAAGCGAGATGGACTTCATTGACCCCGAAACCCTAGATTGACTAACCTTGGATACAAATTTGGAATTCTCGATCAACAATGATGTAGGAGTAGGACGGCAGTTTGTTTGGCTATACAGAGGAAAGACCTATGAGGGACGGTGGTCGGCGATGTATGGAGATTGGCGTCACCGGTTATGTACGTGACTGATTTAGTTCTCAAACATAGAACCTAAGCAACAATGATTGCAATTGAAGGAGCAGGCGGAGATTGCTAACGTAAAGGAGGAGCAGCTTTCTCTTGTGGTGGTAACCGGCGATTTGGTGGGGGAAGACCGGCGAGTACATGAGAGTTGAATGGTGATTAGTTTTAACATGAATACCCTTGAAATATGACGGAGGGTGGGCTATAATCAAGGAGATTCGGGAGAGTGATGAAATGTCTAGATTACCTTTTTGTAACAAAAGACATGTGTCAACATTTAAATCCCTCTTTACACCTACACTAATTCCCCTCTTATTTGAAACCATCCCCTGCTTCTCGAACCAACCCTATAAAAATTTCGTTTTCCTGCTCGATGAGCTCGTCGGTTGATATGGATGATGATGATGTTGATGCGGTCGATGAAGCAGGTTGTGGTGGATCCATATTGTGTAAAAACTAAACATTTTTTGTAGGGATGAAAATTTTAAAGTGTGGAGTAGTGTATTTATAGGGGAGAGAGGAGAAAGAATATTAACTTCTTGATACAAATCAAATTGGTAATAATAAACTAGCGGCAATAATCGCCACTAGTCGGAAGCTTTTATTGATAAACCCTAGATTTCGAGAACTAGGAGGTCTCCAATTAAGAAGAACAAAGAACGTAAAAATTCTGCCTATCGACCAAAGGGTGGCCGGCTTCCTTAAAAACAAAACCCACGCCCTAAACCAAACTTAAAACAAAATGATAATTAAACCAAAATTACTGATTAATGACATTCAGCCCCTGAACTTGCTTGCGCCATCTTCTTCCTGCGACGATACACTTTCAAGCCACGGCTCGTATCAATACCCCCTCCCCAAAGACCCACCTTGTCCTCAAGGTGAAAAGAAGGAAATTGCTGCGCAATCAGGTCAGCCAACTCCCAAGTCGCTTCCTCCGGAGGAACGCCCGTCCAACGCACCAATACTTCCAGCCCCCCTGTACCCTCTCGAGTGCCGATCACCGCCTCCGGCACACAAAGCTCCCCCGACTCGGCCGTGAAGGTTGCGGGAAGTGTTGTCTCCGCTGCACTAGTCCCAATAGCAGCTTTCAACGGGGAAACATGAAACACCGGATGGATGACCACATCCGGTGGTAATTTCAAGTGGTATGCAACTGCCCCCACTCGTTCCAACACCTCGAATGGTCAATACCGTGGAGCTAACTTCATATTCACCCGTCATGCCACCGAGACCTGCCTGTACGGTCGCAGCTTGAGATAAACCCAGCCACCCACAACAAACTGCACGTCCTGACGTTTACCATCCGCTTGAGCCTTCATAAGTTGCTAGGTCCATAACAATTGTACCTTCAACTCATCAATCACCCGGTCCCGATCACGCAAATACTCATCGACCTCGAAAGTAGTCGCCGCTCCCCGATCATAGTGAATAAGAGATGGGGGATCACGACCATAAAGCACCTTAAACGGGGTCATTCCCAATGATGAATGGAAGGAAGTATTGTACCAATACTCCGCAACGAACCCACTGTTTCGGACGGGGTACCCGCGAAACATCGTAAGTATGTCTCTAAACTGCGGTTGACCACCTCTGTTTGCCCGTCCGTTTGTGGGTGGTACGCAGTACTGTATTTAAGAGTAGTACCCTGGTACTTGAACAATTCACGCTAAAAATGACTGATAAATACCCGATCATGATCCGAGACAATCGATTTCGGAACCCCATGCAACCGAATAATTCCGCGTACAAACTCGACCGCTACCGATGATGCAGTATAGGGGTGTTTGAGGGGAATAAAGTGAGCTAACTTACTCAACCTGTCAACCACCACCATGATTACCGTGTATCCCTTTGATTTGGGTAACCCGTCAATAAAGTCCATAGTGACATCCTCCCATACGCGCTCCGGTAAATCCAGGGGTTGGAGAAGCCCGGCCGGTGCTAATTGGAGTATTTACTCCGCTGACACGTGACACTCTCTAAAATCATTTTGGCCACGTCCCTACGCATCCCCATCCAAAAAACTTCCGCCGCCGTACGCCTATAAGTTTTCTGAATACCCTCGTGGCCTCCGGTTACACCTCCATGCATTTCCTGAAAGAGCCGGGGGATCCACTTGGAAGTACGCGGAATAACCAGGCGACCCTTATACCGTACGATACCCCCTGCAAACACATAGTTCTCCAGTCCCGTCTCCCCTCTCTCCAACCTGCCACACAAGTCGATGATTTCCGGATCCGATTTCAAGGCCTGTAACAAATCCCCATTGTCACTGACCCGACAGTCAACTCGTGAATTTCACCCCCCCCACCCTCAACGTGTGGACAATGCATCCGCCACCCCATTCTCTTTTCCCGGTCGGTAAATTATGTCGAAGTCAAAACCTGACAACTTTGATATCCAACGTTGGTGTTCATCAGAAACCATCCGTTGTTCCAGCAAAAACTTTAAGCTATTCTGGTCTGTGATAACCGAAAACCGCCGCCCCATTAAATAAGGCCGCCATTTTTGCACCGCCAACACAATGGCCATCGGTTCACGCTCGTAAACCGACTTCGCCCGTGCACGAGGCCCAAATGCCTGACTGTAATAAGCAATCGGTCGGCCATTCTGCATTAATACCGCCCCTACCCCATATCCTGATGCATCCGTCTCGATAGTAAAAGTCTTTGAGAAATCCGGAAGGGCTAAAACTGGCACTTGTGTCATTACTTGTTGAAGTTTTCGAAATGCCTCCATCGCCGGTGAAACCCATCTTTCTTGAGCAAATCAGTTAAGGCCCGAGCAATTTTTCCATAACCCTGTACGAATTTCCGGTAGTACCCCGTTAGGCCCAAGAACCCCGTAATTCCCTCAAGTTCTTCGGAGTTGGCCATTTTAGATGGATCCGCCTGCACTCCTTGCGTAACGATGTGGCCCAAGTACTCCACCCTGTCTTGCCCAAAAACACACTTTTTAGTGTTGCAGATCGAAAACCAACTTCTGATGTCCCATATGTTCTTCCATACTTCTGCTGTACACCAAGATATCATCAAAAAATGCCAACACGAAACATCGTAAATAAGCATGAAATACCCGATTCATCAGCGCCTGAAATGTGGAGGGAGCGTTGGTCAAACCGAACGGCATGACGAGGAACTCATAGTGCCCTTCATGAGTCCGGAACGCCGTTTTATGTATATCCCCCTCCTGCATGTGTATTTGGTGGTATCCCGATTTGAGGTCCAGTTTACTGAAAATCGCTGCCCCATCTAATTCGTCTAATAGCTCATCAATGTCTGGAATAGGGAATTTGTCTAACACGGTTGCCTTATTCAGGGCCTGTAATCGACACAAAACCGCCAACTACCATCCTTCTTCTTTACCAACAGTACGGGGCTAGAAAAAGGACTTGTACTAGGCCGAATCACACCTGCCTCGGTCATCTCCTCTACCAACCTTTCGATCTCATCCTTCTGCAGTTGTGGGTACCTATACGGACGGACACTAATCGGTTCCGTCCCATTTTTGAGGACGATAGCATGCTCATGATCCCTCTTGGGTGGTAAACCTGCAGGCATCAAAAAAATATCCGAATAATCGGTTAGTAAAAACTCGAGTGCCGGGTGAGCTGGTGGGTTTGCCGCCGCGGGTTCCTCGATGGTGGCCAAGGACACTAGGTACCCTTCGCTAATATCCGTGATCGCGCTCGTGAGGGCCTGTAAAGACGTCTCAGCCCGTCGCAACCCGGGTTCCCCACTAAGAATCACCCTGTCGGGTCCATTAAAAAACGACATGGTTAACTCGCGCCAATTAATGCGTGTTTCCCCAAATTGGCGTAGCCATTTCATCCCAAGGATCACATCCGTGCTACCCAACTCTAAAGGATAAAAGTCCTCAATCACCGTTAACCCTGGCAAGACCAATTCCACTGCTCGGCACATCCCATAACAATTATCAGTTTTAGAGACAAAAAATTGTGGGTCGCCCCACTATCAATAAGAACTATCACCTCATACCCGTGTATTTTTCCCCGGAGTTTCATCGTGTGGGGTGAGGTAATGCCCACCACCGAATGAACCGACACCTCTACTGCATCCAAATGGACGTGCTCCTGTTCCTCCTCCTCTGCCCTCTCGTCTTCCTCAACTACCATAAAAACCTGAAGTGATTTTTCCGGGCAGCGGTGCCCTGGTCCAAACTTGCCATCACAACGAAAACATAACCCCTTAGCCCGTTTTTCATTGTATTCCGTTTTGGTCATCCGTTTAAACGGTTGCTTTGGCGCTTCCCCTACTGTCCGAGCCCCCCAGTCACCATCGTTCCCGACTGCTTCGGTTTAACGATGTTATTACGAACTGGTTGGTGCTTACCGCCCCCTTTACCTGTGTCATCCGAACTTCCTTGTCGTGTTTCATCAATCAGTAAAGTCAGGTCAATGAGCTGCCCTATCCCTTTGGGTTGTAACACCCTAACAGAGTTGCGCAATTCAGTTTTTAAACCCTTAATAAATGTCCCTTCCAGAATACTTTCCGGCACACCCACCAACTGCGTGGCTATAGTTTCAAATGCAGTGACATAGTCTCGGGCTGTTCCTGAGTAATCTTCAAGAACTGCTCATATAAACTACCATCCTGTGATGGTTGGAAACGTTTCAGCAGCTTAAACTTCAGATGCTCCCAACAACAGAAAGGTTCCCGGGTATCATTCCAACGATACCAAGCTAACGCCGGACCCTCCAAGCACAAGACGGCAGCCCTTAGCCGTTCACCAGTGGTTACAAAACCCTGCACATCAAAAAACCTTTCTATCAGATACACCCACCCGTAGGCATCTTCCCCGCTAAAAATCGGCATTTTCAATTTTCGTAACCTGTGGTCTGTCCTGGGCACCCAAACCCGTTCCCCAGCAGGTTCAGATCCCGTCCATACCCGCTGCCCCCTGTAGGAATTCCCGCTGTCCTGTAAGGCAACGTGCCCTTCGGTCCCGGAATGTAATCATAACCAGCAAAAGCATTAAGTTTACCTTCCATAGTGCTGCTCGCATCGTCAGCCGAGGTAACCGGAAACCCATCATCAGCAAACG
Organism: Drosophyllum lusitanicum; assembly: GCA_032274825.1. NCBI lineage: Eukaryota > Viridiplantae > Streptophyta > Magnoliopsida > Caryophyllales > Drosophyllaceae > Drosophyllum > Drosophyllum lusitanicum. The sequence goes on along the minus strand of JAUEJL010105299.1, from coordinate 7,067 downwards.
CTATTGGAGCAGTGGTAAAAGGTAGTCCTGAAGCTGCCGTAAAGATCGGTGGTGGCACGGGCGCTGTTGACACAGATGTCGACAGCGGTGGTGGTGTGTTTGGATTTGCGATATTCAGCAGGATCACCAACATCTCTGCATGCTTCTTCTCCAATCCCTCATGGCGCTGTCGTGTCTCTTCCCTCATTAAATCCATCGCCTTTTCAAGCCTGTCGAACCGCTCAGCCGTCTCCGTTTTGTGCTGCGCAAGATCAGCATCCACATCTGCAATTTTCTTTGACATCATGTATCTCGAATGCACAGGTTAAGCAAGGATCGAGTAGCTCTGATACCAATTTGATACAAATCAAATTGGTAATAATAAACTAGCGGCAATAATCGCCACTAGTCGAAAGCTTTTATTGATAAACCCTAGATTTCGAGAACTAGGAGGTCTCCAATTAAGAACAAAGAACGTAAAAATTCTGCCTATCGACCAAAGGGTGGCCGGCCCCCTTAAAAACAAAACCCACACCCAAAATGATATAATTAAACCAAAATTACTGATTAATGACATTCAGCCCCCTGTACTTGCTTGCGCCATCTTCTTCCTGCGACGATACACTTTCAAGCCACGGCTCGTATCATTTTTTTAAGTTTTAATAGCCGTTGAATAACGGTTATATTATCAATTTATCGGTTGAGTGTGGAGAGCCGAAAGCAAAAAGGGGGGGGGGGACTATCGGTGTTCCCGGCCTCACCCGATCACCTTTGGCTTGACCGGTACGCACAGTCTGATTGGGTTCATGAAGAATGTTACAAGGATGGTGTTTAAGAGTATTTCATTTAAATCATTTTTCTTCTCTTCTTTTTCTCTGTTTTTCTTTCTTGTTTTGTTTTGGGTGACAAACTTTAAAGCATTCGAATGTTATTGTAGGCACTGCAAGGCTAGACAGGCAGCTGTTGTCAGAGACAAAAAAGACAAGCAGCAAAGGGTACTTGATAGTAAACATTGTGTAGTGTTTGTTCTTATTTGTATTATCTATAACTTTTTTATTTTTCATCACAGGATAAGCGCCTAATTATGAACATGGAGGACCTCTCCAAGGCTCTTCAAGAGGTAAACATTAACGCCAAACTCAATTATGTGCTTTAGGTCACTCGAGGTTGGTTTAGGGTTCAAAATGGCAATTTACTTGCGTCGAGTTTTATCCTGTTTAATTAAGATTTATTTTAGGATTTATCTTCCTTATTTAGATGAATGGTTTATTTTAATCTTCGTTTATGGCTAATTCCTAAATCCTCCTACAAGCATTTTCTTGTGTTCACCAATAATGTGACTCCCCCCCTCCCTCTTTTCCCACAATGAAATATGCAGTTTTGTTAATATTCAAGTTGTAGGTTTGATCATCAGTTTCCAACAGTGATGGATATGAATTCAAATTCAAATTCTGTTAAGGATGCATTTTCGAATCTGAATCTTTTAAGCCTAAAGGAAAATTTGATTTGACATGTAGCTATTTCATGGAATTGAAACAGATCAAATATGTGTATTTGATTTTTAATATCCGTTAATTTAGTTTCTTGCTAATAAGAAGATGACGGCTGTTGTTTGCAGTATGGCGTAAACGTTAAACATCAGGAGTATTTTGCTGATAACCCATCAGCTGGACTAGAATCTGCTTCAAAAGATGAATAACTCCAGAAGAACATATGGTTTTGTGAAGTCGGTTTCTAGCACCTTTAAGTCTGCTTTCTAGGTTTGCTGCTATGTTTTGAGCACTTCAGGCGGTGTTTGAGAAAACTTAGCTGTGCAAATGCTGAATGATTAAACGCTGCGACTGTTAAGATGGTGAGAGATTTTAATCTTGGTTTGGTTAATTTCTTTTAGAGATTTTGTTCAAATAAAAGACACTGCGAGCCAAATACACCCTACTCTTTACTAACAGGTTGCAAAGTTCGGGAGCTAATTAACCCTATTTGTGCTGATTATTGTTATTCTTGTTTTGAGCCTATTTTGAATGTTATTCGAATGTGTGATCTAAAATGTTTATAAGTAATAAAATAAACACAGAGAAAAAGGCTGGAAAAATAAAATAAAAAAACTTGATCCAATATTGGCAAATTCACTTTTTAGTTCCATAGTATTTCACACCTAACCATACCAACCTGTTGACTCACCAGGTACTTTGCTTTTGCAAAGAAAGTTGCCAATTTCTCAAGATATTTTTCAGGGGCAATTTGGTAATTACAGCTTTATATCAGCTTCATGTACGTACAAGACATTAATGGTACGTAGCCGGTGCATTGAGAACTTTTTAAAATACTTAATTTTATATATGAGTTATGACAAATACTTGATTTTTTTTATTTAAAACTATTTTAGTCTCACTTGGTGCATCCGTTACTTCATAAGTGAAACAATATATTATATATAGAGTCGCTGTTAACAACACTTGAAGGAATCCGCTCCGAATTTGAATGTGAAGTCTCGGTTGTCAATAGCGACTTCAATAGAATCTTGGTCGATATATATACACACACAGAGGAGGTTCATGCGAAAAATGTTTTATTTGCGAAAAGTGCGAGAAGCAATCATATCCTTTAGATAGTTTGATCAACGGTTCTTATTACTCATGGCATTATTGTAAATAAAACCAAACCACATACTATCAATTTAAATAAAAAAAAGATATATTAGACATTTTTACAACTCACTCATCTCTCCTCTCTCTTCCCTTCTTAACCCACGATCGTACCATATTTCAAATACCTAACCCCAAAAAATGCTGCTGACGCTTCTATTTTTCCCCATCAAGCCCGCCGCCACCGCCCATCCATCTGCTTCCACCGTTGCCGCCAACCGTAGATCTCACATCGTCGTCAGGAACCATCAATAAGATCTCCATCAATGCTTCCTGCCGCCGACGATAACCCAGCGGAGCAACACTCCAACACTCGGCCGACGCTCACCTGCAACCACCGCTGTCTCCTCAAGCCACCCATCGATCTGCCGTCTCTATTTGATGCCCACCGTCATTCACTCCATCGATCGATAAAACAGCCCCAACCTTAAACTCATCAGCCCCACATGCTTTCAAATCCTTCAATCGATCTTGATCTAGTGATTCTAGTAAAGAACATCGTCGATAAGGAACAACAAGAACATTTGACAGTGATTCCATCGAAGAACAGTTGATGTCGATTCCAACAATTGATTTACTCTGTTGCTCTCAACCACCAACAATCCCCATTCCATATCTTTCCGTGTGTTTTTTCTTTAAACTTCATATCGATTGTCATTTTACAGTTCATTAAATTAATATTCATCATTGTTTTTTGGTTCTCAACTTAATTTTATGTTCTTTGTTGGTTCCCTTCATTTTAAAACTTATAAATTACATATATATCCTTATAAATATTAAAATTACATCAATATCCTTCTAAATCTTTTAAACTCACATGTATATCCTTATATTTATTTTAAAGATAATCAAATCATGTAAACGTTAAAAAAGATCATCTCTAAATTGATATATATATATATATATATATATATATATATGAAGTTACTAAAATACCCCTATGTATATGATTTGGTTTTATTACTTTATACGATATCATTTATCTGTAAATGCAGAGACGAGAATCCATTGAAGAAATATCAGATTGAGAAATTTAGAAAATCCAATAAAAAAAAAATAATTGAACAAAGGAAATCACATCTGTAAACTTAGGAAAACCCAATGCAAAAAGGGCATATGAAGAGGAACTCAAAACCATTTCCCACTCATTTATCCTCTAGAATTATCAAAAAAGAAATGAAGTTTTTTGGTTGTTTATGATATGTTCATCATTGATCGTTTACTTGAAAGAGATTGTTAATCTTGTTGGCTTGTATAATTAATTTGTTTATCAAAATGTTTTGATGGGTTGTTCGGTAATTAACATAGACAATGGAGATAAATAATGATATTGTGTTGTTCACTTTTTATTTGAGAACCGTTTTTATTGCGAGAACTAATATTACCCGTCCAATTCTCACTCCTTCAATTGGATTGTGCACCCATGAATTCCTTACATGCACCTTGCCACACCCAATCCCCTCACGCTCTTCATCCATAAATTCCACTTACCAATTGAACGGCTAAGATTGGTTCTCGCGGTTCTCACACTAATAATGGTTCTCAAATGAACGCTCCCCTATATATATATGAAAAAGTTCATTTGAGAACCATTTTTATTGCGAAAACCGCGAGAACCATTTCTAGCCAACTAATTAACTCATTTTCTTTTTTTATTTAAATTTAATTAGAAAGGCTATTCTTGTCTTTTGTCCCTTACACATTTTTACGTATATATTAGTCTGGAGGGGTAAATTAAAAACTCAAAACCAAAACCCACCAAATTGGAAGCACCCATTGACTCTTCACACCCATCCACCGCCCACCACCAAGTGACACCATCTTCCCCACCTTATCGGTCCACCATTTCTCTCTCCGATCAAACCACCCCTGTAGACTACCATCTCTGTCAACCGTTTCTCTTTCCGCTCCAAATTCTGCCATAGACTAGCATCTCAGTCTCTATTCTCCGATCCGACTATCGTCGTAACCCACTCTGACAACCACCACTCGCCCTCACCACCACCACCATCCTTGTGACAAAACTTTTGTTTCTCTAAGACCGAAGTGTGTATTTGTTCAAACAAAACCCAGATAGATCTGAAATCTTTTCTCCATTTCCGCCTGTTCAACTAGCCACCGCCATCATCTTCTAATTCCGGCGACCATGATCGACAATATGATGCTAAAAGATGAAAAGGTCTGCAGCGGCGCCCAGGAAACCAAGAAACGGAATAGTTTTGTTTGTCGAAGAAGGTTAAACAAATGTTCAATTGATTCATGTTTTACAATCAATTTCCCCCTGTTTTTTACCTTCATAATGACGATCTGATGGCCTTCTTTCTAGTGCTTAGCTTGGAATTTCTGTTTAAAAAAGATATATCCTCATACTATTTCTTCCTACTTTATCCTCCTACTAACCACAAGATGACATGTGGAATTCACTAATTCTTTTTCCTAACCTACTCCATTGATTTTAACACTTGTGTTAATCTTATGAGTAGAAGGATAAATAGGAAGAAATAATAGGAGGATATATTTGTTTTCTTTCAGAATCAATTTATTAATCATCAATTGCTCCTTTAAAGATATTTAAATCATCACAGTCCCCAATGAAAATCTTAGGCTATTTTTTATTCAGAATTATATATTAGAAAATAAAGTGAAAGTAGCTTAGATGATAATAACTTACGCATTTTTTATAAGGTTATGTTTACACGGATAAATTTGAGATATTCCTGGGTTTATTTAATTACATTTCTTTGGGTATTTTGATTTGATATACGTTTTAGGTATTTAAAATGTTGATTATATTTATTCTTGATGTAGTTAGATGTTTTATTTAGTACATGAGTTTTGACCCAAAAAATAGTTTATAATCTGAAAATTAAGCTCAAGTTTGATCTAGCAAACTTTAACTAGCACATGTGCATATGCACACGTGCATCTTTGTGTACATGTGCATTTGCATGTGTGCACCTAGCATTTGCACACGTGCATCTAGAAACCATATCTTTCGAACCAAACGTAATGCCCGTCTTATAAATCAAAAGAAAAAAGGGGGAAGAAACATGAAAAGTAAATAATAATATTTTAAATTTACAATAAACATAGTTGTTTCTGGGTTTCAATCGATGACCGTGCAAGAGAATATATATGTTGCTTCTTTTAAATTGATTGTTTTTGTTGCTAATGATTTCTGTTACGTATATTTAGCGATAATTATTATTTTGAAGGATCTCTTATTTTGTTGTATAAAGATTAACTATAAGCAGTAGAGGCTTTTTATTTCTATTTGCATGTGTGCACGTGTACACGTGCATCTAGGCGTATATGTGCATGTGCATATATGCACGAGATGTACACGTGCACGGAGCATATATGCACCTAGACGCACATGTGCCGGAACAAAACTCATCAGTATGAACAGGTGGTGCACATGTGCACCTATGCTTAAAAAAATCGAGTGTTATGTGTACATGTGCAAACATCTCATGTTGTGCTATAAAAAAAACTGGCAAAAATGAATTCTTTTATTTTTGAAAAAGTATAGCAATATGGATATCATATTAAAGAGCATATTATTCTCGTTAATTTGGTATAATTTTTGTATTTTAATACCTTTGCATTTGGTTGATATTTTAGTTTTAAGAAAGTGGAGGTAAATGACAAATGTCCAAATTACCCTCATTAACTACCTTAAACATAGGATTTAATTTGTAAAAATTAAAGTTATCCACTAACAACTATTTAATCTGGACCTTCTATTTTTTTGATCAATGGTTATATTTTTTTGATCAATGGTTATAATTGGTTCTCGCAATAAAAATGGTCTTTAAATTAACGTTCCCATATATATATCTATATTACTATATAAACCATTTAACATTCTCTCTCCTCTTTAATTTTAAGAGTTCTTAAAATTCAATCAAGACAACATCTTAACTTTTCATTCTATCTAAATTAATCTCATCCACTCAATCTTTAACTATTTCATTCTCTCCAAATTTAATTTAACTTTTTATTCAATTTAAAATATATTCTCCTACAATAACATTCTCTCACACAAACATAATTATTCACTACATTAACATAATTACAAAAACTTATTACCTTCTCTCTCCTTATTTCATAAATATAAATCTCTTTTCTTATTTTAATATCTTTTAGAATTTATTTTTAAAATTAATAAAACAGTTGATGCAAATATAAGAAAATTTTAAAAAAACGAAAATGTTGTTGTAATAAACTTTTTCATGACATTCAATCGCACGAATAACATATCATTACACTCTTGAAAGTAACATGTCGTAAAACAGAAACTATTTATCGCCGCAGCATTGCGCGGGTACCATGCTAGTATATATATAGTGAAAAGTTCATTTGTGAACCGTTTTTATTGCGAGAACCGCGAGAACCAATCTTAGCCGTTCAATTCCCCCTCCTTCAATTGGATTGCCCACC